>JBAIZL010000203.1:60000-70000 GCA_036971475.1 Prosapia bicincta | reverse complement strand
TATTAACATAAGTTATAAATTAGAATGTGAGTAACTACTAGTTATACTCATGTTAGTAACTATTTAGTTAAACTTTTAATAAGTAATAATAATTAATTGGTTTCAATTATGAAAGTTTCCGGACATTTTTTATTTAGGTGATTGCAAATATTTAACTATTATATTTCTTTATAAACCGATCACAGGTTCTTATGGTTCATTGTGAATTAATAATAAATAAGTAAAACAAAAATATTTAATTTTATTTATAATAAGTTGGCTATGAATATAAATACGTATTTTTAAAACCACAAGAATGTGTGAGTTTCACTTAAAACTACAAGAATGTGTGAGTTTCACTTAAAACTGGAAGAATGTGTGAGTTTCACTTAAAACCACAAGAATGTGTGAGTAACACTTAAAACCACAAGAATGTGTGAGTTTCACTTAAAACTACAAGAATGTGTGAGTTTCACTTAAAACTACAAGAATGTGTGAGTTTCACTTATAACTAGAAGAATGTGTGAGTTTCACTTAAAACCACAAGAATGTGTGAGTAACACTTAAAACCACAAGAATCTGTGAGTTTCACTTAAAACTACAAGAATTTGTGAGTTTCACTTAAAACTAGAAGAATGTGTGAGTTTCACTTAAAACCACAAGAATGTGTCAGTAACACTTAAAACTACAAGAATGTGTGAGTTTCACTTAATACTACAAGAATGTGTGAGTTTCACTTAAAACCACAAGAATGTGCGAGTTTCACTTAAAACCACAAGAATGTGTGAGTTTCACTTAAAACCACAAGACTGTGTAAGTTTCACTTAAAACCACAAGAATGTGTGAGTTTCACTTAAAACCACAAGAATGTGTGAGTTTCACTTAAAACCACAAGAATGTGTGAGTTTCACTTAAAACCACAAGAATGTGTGAGTTTCACTTAAAACCACAAGAATGTGTGAGTTTCACTTAAAACTACAAGAATGTGTGAGTTTCACTTAAAACCACAAGTATATGTGAGTTTCACTTAAAACCACAAGAATGTGTGAGTTTCACTTAAAACCACAAGAATATTTGAGTTTCAATTAAAACCACAAGAATGTGTGAGTTTCACTTAAAATTACCAAAATGTGTGAGTTTCACTTAAAGCCACAAGAATGTGTGAGTTTCACTTAAAACCACAAGAATGTGCGAGTTTCACTTTAAACATTAGGCTACATAGACGTTACAATGTAGTGGAAAAATATCATACTTTTTGAAAATTAACAGAATGATAAAAAGATTATCAGAATGTAAAGTATTCAAAATTTTATCAGAATGTAAAGCAATTTTAAAATATTCCCTTTTAGAAAATTAACGTTCCTATGATTTTAATATTTGGGAATGGAACAAATTAACAAATTTGTACTTCATTGGGGGCCAGGTAAAAGTATATATGTTAGCAGTTTAATTTAAATACATGTAGAGTTCAGGTATATAAAATTTCAAAAAAAAAATATTATTTATTACACTTTAGCTATAAAAAATAGTAGTTAACCAAAATATACAAAAAACAACTTTTTCATAAAAATCAGTATGGTGTAAAATAATAAAACCATTATTTTAAAAAAAACTTCATGTTAATGTTTGAGGAGAATATCAAGAATCTAAGGCTTGGATGTAGTAAACGTTTGTTAGAAAAACAATAAATTTAAAAATGGAGCTTTTAAAGGTCTTGCAGTTGAAGCAAACAGATTTATTCTTGAGTCTAGATTTACCCACTTCTTTAAAGAGTAGAAGGGAAGGCCTTAATCACGAGGCTATAAACAAACTCCGTTCATCCTTAGCTAGAAACATTTAGCCGATGTATTTAGATCACTCATTTAGTTCTACATATTGAAATATACACATACACCAATAAATAGAAAAACTATTGAACAATGATTTAACAATTCCATAAATTATGTTTACCAATGAATGTTTTTATTTTGTCTGTAATTATTCATGCCTTTCCATTAGTATAGAGATTTATTATCGTTTGAAAAACTATGGTTTGTCAGTCTCTAAACGAATAATAAAAATTACACTTAATGAGACTCTATTTTGTTAAATGTCTATATCAACCACTTCCGAAATTCCCTAAAAAATATATATCAACCCTATTTATTTAACAGGGTGAAAAGTATTTATTTGAAACAAGTTACATAAATATTAACTCCAAATCTAACCAAGCTCAAAACCAGTTTTACAGACACCAAGAAGTAGAATGTTTTATTAAATGCATCAAAACACTAGGTTAAAAATTAATATTTAATGTTTAAAATTATTATGTATATTAGGTGTATTAAAGACCTGTTATTACACTTGAAAATGACATACCAAGTACTTAAGTATACAAAATTTCAATGAGGTTTACTTCCAAAACAATAGATTATTTTATGTATATTCCCTTAGTATTATTCCTCTGATTAGGTAATAACATAATAAAAGAACTGTATTAATACAAGTTGATATTTAACATTAAGTTTTACGATTATAGAACCATTACCACACAAAGCTTTGAATCTTTGAATTTTCATATATTTAGGAAAAGAAACTAGAGTTAAATATTTATATTAATGACGTAAAATAAAAAGCAGTATATTTTTATTATTTTTACTACTTTTTAAAAATAAAATAACAAACATTATATTATCTACTTTGTCAGAATGATTAATTTTTGGCTATCGTTTAAAAAGGCCTAACTGAAGATGTCCAACTATCTGTCAAAACAAAATCAGCTCTTTTAGTTTGATATATTTTTAAAATTCGTTGTTGCTATTTATCAATATCTGAAAACTTTAGAGGAATATATGCACCTGCTGTAATATATATATATATATATATATATATATATATATATATATATATATATGCTTAATTTGTTTTAACATTAAATAGGTTTCTTAGCATTTAATGTAGCTACTACAAGAAGTGAGAAAACTCATTAGATCTCCAGACATCGACTGCTGTTACACATAGGGTTTTTACATTATTACTCTTTCCCAGTGAAAATTATTACTATGAAAAATATTCTCGTTAATAACCCGTTGCATGTGAGTTTTTTTTTATTAATAAGAAACTCTCACCTACTATTACCTTAGATCTCTTCTTGGCTTCAGAGCAAAAACACTTTCTGTGCTTTATTTTGTAAATGCCATTGTCCTTACTCACTCAGATCACTTGTGGTACTGAAGATCTTTGTAATTACGTAACAGAAACGAGATCTCATACATGAGAACTCAAGAACAATTATTATTTACAATAATCGTTACATAGTATTGTGTGTTTCTTTATATCAAGATTAATTCTGTTTCACATCTTCTAAAGGTTAAATTTAAACTAATTTCTATTTTTCAATGAGCAAAAATATTTTATAGCCCGTCATAACTAAGTAAGAATTTTTGTTAGAATTAAAATCTGCGTATTTCCTGTCTCAAAACACCAGAGGCCGATAAGATTCATCGCACGACCCACCCTTTCGTTTTATTCTGCAGTTAAATGCAAAGCTACTGCGAGAATATTGCAACACTTTACTTAATTTATTCTGACAGGGCGTTTATTTCTCTTCTTATCTTACACGAGATTAATTTAAAACGGGGTTAAAGTCACCCTCCTCGACGTAGTTGTCAAGTATTTAAAGTCACGACATCAGCTTTATGTGCTGAAACAAGAATAATTTATTTGTTCAGCTGTATTAAAAAATGCATTATTTTTTATTACATTCCAAACTTTATTACATTATAAATCACGTATATAAATTGAACACTTTACTGAAAATACTTTATGCGAAACTTTTAAGGTAAATGAAGTAAATAGAGTAGGTGTCTAACAGTAAGTAAATTTAAATTTTGCCTTAATATTAAACCTGAAACCCTTAATGCATCATAAATATTAACTTTAATTTCTCGTAAGAATAACACAGTAAATTTCTGTCAAGTAGTCACAATTAGTTATTAGTATCTTTTTCACCCTCCTTCTACGTCCATTAACGCGGTTACATCTTTCATTGTTTTATAGATGAAAGACTCGAATATTTTTTTTTACGTGTTAAATAGTGTTATACTATCAACGCAAATTGATATCAAAAGCAAAATTTATAGGATTATTTATTAAATAAATTGGCTTTTAGGATTTTAATTTTCATAAATCACCTTGCTTAAAGGTTGCATAAAATTTATTTGCATTCTCACCTGTATAAATAATTGAGATCATATATAAAAATAATTCCTAAAAGGAATCAGGGAAAATTAAATTTTCTGTAGAAATGTATATCTTTTTAATTAATTATTATATGCGAGTGCATATAAACTTATAATAAACATTTCGATGCATACTATGGCGAATATTTTATCACGTTCATATATACTTATCGAATTTCTAAACTTTCAACTAACTATGGAAATAGTAAACATAGTTTTTAATCTTATTTAAAAACATCCTATAAAATCATGAATATTGTTTTAGTATATATATATATATATATATAATCAAATTGTAGGCCTACGTTAAGGTAGCAGATATGTAAAATATATAAATGTTTAGATCTAATTGCAAAATATTTTAGTTTAATATAAGTTAATTAATACTTAATATAAAACTTAATTAAAAATTAATATAAGTTTATTAAAGCACAAATTCTGTACGATAAATATATAAAATCCATCCAAAAAATGTTTCTTAAAATTAACTTTTCAAAACTACTTTTGTTTTTGAAATAACCAATTAGTATACCGCTTCTTACCTAATGTCTTTGGAGGGTCTTCTAGCTTTTCTTGACTTCTGTAACTAAATAAATCAAGACACATACGGCCGTAATTGTTCACTATAGTGTCGAGTAAAACAGACATTTACTCCCCTGTTTCGAGACTCTGCCCATAAAGACGGGGGGGATCGTAACAACCAAAATGTAAATTAAAGTTAAACTTGACGTTTACAGGACTGCAACTCCAGTCGACCAATTTATTTTAATGAGCGTTTTCCTTTCCGCGGCGCCGGCTGCGGTTAACGATACATCCTTCCCACATTTATAATGCATGCGCTGCGGATTACGTGCAGCAGAACAACGTTTTATTGTTTACACACCTGTGTTTGCGGTTAACAGTATTAATAAACTTAATAATTCAAATTCCGAGCAAGAGGCGATTTCCTAGAAATATAAGATATTCTATCCATATTGAAATCAAAAGATATTTTGGAAATAGCACTATATTTTATACCACTATATTTATAACTGGAAAAGTAGCTATTCTGTTATTCACAGTACTTACATTAAACCCTTTTACTATAACTATTAATTTAGGCGTATTTGGGAATAGCTTTATTCTAACGAACGCCTCACGTATGTATTATATACCGCATTAGTAGTCTGAAAATATAATTCGTAAACATAGAGTTTTCATGTTATCTATATGAAAATGCAGTTGAATTTATAGGCTGTTATTGCTTTGTAAATACTTTATAAATAAACACTTCCAAAAAAAAAACTTACTTCAGCCATCGTGATAACAAACCGACAGAAGCAGAAAACAAAACCAAACCCTTTAACACTTAAATCTCTTACGATTTCCAATTTTATGATCCTAAATTCCAAATTAACTATAGTTGAAGATGGTTCGTTATTTTTCAATATATATTCATCCCATTTACTAATATTAACTCATCTATGTTATTTTACAGCAACGAATAACAGATTCGTTCTTAAGATTTGTCCTTAACACGATACAGCCCCTCGAATAAATTACAGCTTACCACATGCATTACATTTCAATAAAAACCAAAACGAAATAACGTGTTACGATAAAAAACTAGAAACAGTATAAAATAGGGCTTCATATTAGGCTTATTTATTGAATAAAGATTTCTTCACAATTTTTTATGAATTATTATTTTTAAATGTAAATGATTTTAAATCTTAAAAAGTATATATGTTTAGCCTAGAAGCTAGAATTATTAAAATATTAAACTTCTAGAATTCCCAGAGTTTTAATATTTTTTTAATTTATCAAGCTACTAAACAATTAAAACTTCGGCCAGTCACATATAATAACCAAATTACTCAATGATAATGACTCAGTGAATCGCCAATGCTCAAAATAGAATATATGCAAATAATATTATTCAATAATTTCTTTTAAATGGATTTTAGTAATTGCATTACAATTTTAAAGTATTGTAAACAATATCTTTTTCAATATTTTTTTAAATCAATGAACACAGTGGTATTCTTGAAAATATTATAATTCACTATTCACGAAATATACCATTTTAGATATTAAACAAATATTAGGTCTTGCTAATATTACATAGCAAACTGCTTGTATACTTCGATGACGAAATTATATTCATCAGAAGGTATAAAGTTATAAAAACGTTAAGAAGTTATTTATCAAATATATTTTCTTTAATAATATGGTATTTTATATTACCACTACTTAATTTATATTAGGTAGTATAATATAATAACTAAGAGTGATTTTAAATTTACTAATTCAATTATAACTTCAAATAAAAGGTATAAAAGTCAAATAGCACTAGCTGTTACACTGAAAATAATTGAAACCTCTTTTAACTAAATAAATCCGAACGGATGGCTAACCTGGTCCATACTAGCTTACTTGGTTATGTTGTAAACTTGGGTATATTGGTAAATATGTTAGAGTAGTCTAGTACTCTCCGATTGAGGTTTGTAAACCTTAATTTTAACTAAATGAAAATTAATTAATTATTTGTTACTAAGTCATTAAAGTTCGTTCCGTGGAAAGAGCAAACTTTATAAGTATACTTTGATGATTATAAGCTTTGAAAGTACCAAGTTTAAAAGTGGAATTTGTTAGTCTTTACACAAAAAAACTAATATAAAATTATAAACAATAATTATTTATAGTAGTTAAATTTATATCTTTAGATATATAAACGTGGCACCATTTCTTTTTACAAATAATAAAGCTTTCACTATTTTTATGTCTGCGTGACTATGAAGGTTGGACTGTACTTAATATTCCTATGCAGGCCTAAATATAAAGGTTTATGCAATTGAAACCTAAACCTATTGAGTCAGCAATAAATTCTAAATTATGTATCATATAGGATACATTGAAACTATTTTATTAAAATATTAATCGGTTACTCATGACAACTCTCACTGTAATATGTTACAGGTCGTTGTAAAATTGATCGCTATTGTAATATATTTGTATTATTTAACTACACATAAATGAGTTAATTTTTAATGCTTGGTAAAAATACTGTTTGCCCGAATTCGTCAATAAACGTAATGTCAACTGGTGTACTGTAACGGAGTGAGGTTTCCAAGAGATGTTTATAACAATACGGTATGCTAAGGATTAGAGTGGGGTTTCCAAGGGATGTTTATAGCAATACGGCATGCAAAGGAATAGAGTGAGGTTTCCAAGAGATGTTTATAACAATACGGTATGCTAAGGATTAGAGTGGGGTTTCCAAGAGATGTTTATAACAATACAGTATGCTAAGGAAATGAATAGGGTTCCCAAGACGAGTTTATATTAGCATAGTGCGTAAAGTAAATGAGTAATATAAATCTCTATAATTTTATTCACTACATTTTTAATTATACTATTAGGGTTTATTAAAAGTCCTTTGTTTCTAATGCACAAGAACGTATTTCTGTAATTCTAGGGGGTCTCTGTCCCCTCTATGTCGACTTATCAAGACTCTACTGTATACTCGTATATATATATATATATATATATATATGCTGATACGTATTCCTTCACAGATGGAAAAATATAGTTATTATCTGTAGTATATCCTTTCATTCTGCAGTGCATAAAATCGCAGTTCCGACGTTTCGCTAGAATTGATGAAGTGAACCCGACAACAAAAATCTCTCTCTTCAACTGTTTTTGGGTTCACTACGTCAATGCTAGATGAGATTCTAGCCAAACGTCGGAACTGCGATTTTATGCACTGCAGAATGAACGGATATACTCCAGATAATAACTATTCATCATCATCATCATATATATATATATATATATATATATATATATATATATATATATATATTAGTATTGGGCAATGACACTATTACGTGCCAAAAAAGATTTGTTATATAAAATCAAAGGTATTCGAAATATTTTAAACATTTTTGTTGCTTTAATACTAATAGTTTCTTATTAACTGAGTATCTTTTCTCCTTTCAAAAAGAAGTCTTCCAATCTACTTTATACTAATGAATTTGCGTTTTATAAACTTATTTTAGCTTTTTAAAAACGCTAAATATTTTATATCTATCTAATAAATGTACATTAAACACAAGAATATATTAGTTATACAAGCAGAATGTTCAAAACATTTCTCCAGCCACAGTGACTCCATCATCAAGAACCCATCATCATTTCTTAATAATAACAAAACTGTAACAAAAAAAACTTTAAACATTTTCTTTAAAATAATTTTAAAAAATTCTGTATTTGAAAGCCCTTGTAACATTGATTATTTATAAATTATAAACATTTTATAATAAATATAACATACATAATAGAAATATATAAACTATATTATACATTGACTCAATATATATATATTTACACCGAATTCTAGAAATTTAATATGTTTTAATAACTCTAGATTATGGGATAAACTTTTAAACATTTTTACTTTTTATGATTTAAAATCTTATAATTTTAATAACAGTTATCGGTAAAAATTAGAGAACGATTTTATATTGAGAGAAAAGGTAAGGCAATGTAATAATTGCATTACATTATTAAACTTTTAAATAAAATAAAAAAATTCAAAAACCTATGGTTAAAAAAGTATTCTATTAAAATAATCCTGTAGAAGTTAGTTTGTAACATTTTTCTCGTGTACTGGAAGAATTTAACGTGCAATAATTTTATTAACAACAGGATTATGTACTGCTTTTGTCTTATTAGAATAGTTACAGTAAAAACTTTTATTTTCATAACAACAATATGAACTCGAACATGCGCAAAGGAATTCAGAGAACCTTAATCTTACAGCTAAACATTATTGCCACACCGTATGGTAGCCACAGTGACTGACGTTGAATCAATTCTGTTAAGCCGACACATTGCAGTCTTTATAGCATGCTATGTAATGATAATGGTGATAACAATGGTAAACGGAATAAAAATCTAGAATTCAAATCATGTTTTATATAGAGAGAAAGGAGTTAAATCAGAAATAACGGGATTTCCATGAATAAAATAAAATGCGTTCATAGTGTTAAAACGTAAGCACATGTGTAATTATAGCATACGCTTTTATTTAAACCACTACAGATAAAACAATGTTTGTTTCCTAGACTAATATAAAATTAAAGTATTCATTAACCTTTCTATTTAAACAAATTATTTTCTCTATTTGTTTTTGTACTGCTGGGTTAATTTCTACTTATTTATTTATAGCTTTATCTTGTGTTTTACAATATTCAAACGTAATACGTCTCATATAAAACATATAAAATCGTGTTTTAAATAAAAATGCCACTTTTATTATAAGAAGTATAGCACGAGACAGTTAGAGCTGAACAAGTTCTAATACAGCCAAATAATAAACAAGTCCATTATCAGCAGTCTTTTTAAATAAAATTGAAATTAGATCTAAGTAGACGGTGAATAGACCGAATCGTAGAATGTTAACTCGTTAAAACAGCGTGGCCGAGCGGATAATCGATAGTCAAGTAAAGTTAGTTATAATCCTCCAACTCAAATCAAACATGGCAAGGACAGATACCATTCAGACACAATTAAATGCAAACCTCGCTTACAGTGAATTTAATCTCTCCCTCTCTAGCTAAGTTTAGTTGAATCATCGAGAAACTTGACACAAATATATTTAGTTGATATTCTATTACCAATTAAAAGTGGGAAATTAGTGACAATGTACTGACGCTTGATAAAATAACAGTGTTTTTAAACAAACTTGATTTTTTAAAATCCTAATTTTATAATTGCAGATATAACTACTAGGAAACTTGATAAATATATTTAAA
>JBAIZL010000203.1:7500-40000 GCA_036971475.1 Prosapia bicincta | reverse complement strand
CATGAAACTTTAAAAAAACAAAGCACAATATGGCCTTATAGATATTCCACCCTAAGGCTTATGATTATAAGATTATTCACTATTTTTTAAAGTATATCGAAAGATATAATTTATTGTATGCTTTGTGGAATTTATATATTGATTAAATTTAAACATAATATTTTTCTTATGCATAAATTTCATGAAAACGCAAAAATATTAATCAGAATGAAAGAATATGCCATCGAAATTTTTGAACGAAATTTTAATTTACTTCAGTAAATTTTGAAGTCAAATAACATAAATACAAAACAACTGGCTAATATAATAATTTCTGCAATAAACTAATTTAAAAATGATTCATTGGTTTAGGTCGTGTTTCTATTGAATATTCTATATTATTATATTTTACCTACAATGCTTTTATTAAGTGTAATATTTTAAAATTTACGTGGAGATAATTTTTATTGTAATTATATGATGTTTCTGTTAATATCAAAGAGAATTAATATAAATTTATGACTAAAAAAATTCATTATAACTGTAATTCATTGTTGGAAAATTAGAAAAAAAGAATCAAAGATGTATTTAAATTTCAAGGTGTGCGCAAAAAAAATTAAACCTTTACAAACAAATTTTTTATGCAAATATATTAGTTTTGATATTTTAAAACTAAACATTTACTATACTTTACATAAACTCATAGCACAAAGTGTTTACACGATGTTATGTTCCGTGACACATATGTATACTTAGAGTCAATGCTTCTTGTTGAGCTTCAGGTAAGAGTTTGTAATTCAACATTGAATTTACCATATAATCACCCTCTTTCTTTCTTTCTCTCGCTCTCTCTCTTTCTCTCTCTCTCTCTCTCTCTCTCTCTCTCTATATATATATATATATATATATATATATATATATATATATACAATGATTATTACATTTAAATTTTAACAACTAATCTAAAAAATAATTATAACAATTTTAAAAGAAACAATAATACGTTATTACACGCCTTTGGGCCTAATAATACCTGAATTTTGTAAATAAATAAGGTTGACTTGCGAGTCAGGTAAAACTATTTATTTAAGCAGGCAAAGTTTCAATAACGGCTACGATACCGTCTTCATGCCTACAATACGTATATTATTAGTTGTACCTAACTCACAAATCAGCCACATGTATGTCAAAATGACTTGATAATTGTAAAAATTATCAATTGCAACATAAGAAGCTATTTATTTCCATAAAAGTTTGATTTTTTAATGAACTCTTTTATTTATAATTTAACTTTCAAGCCTAATATTTCTAACTTTCATTGAACATCTTAAAGGTTACAAACAAGGGACCCAGTGCAGTGTAAGGACATGACTATTCGATAAACAACAGGATTAAAACAAATCCTATAGAATCAATACTGAAACAATCGTACATAATTTAAAATAATATCAACTATCTAGTAAGAAAACCTGTTTATATTTGTTTCGAATTTTCTAGTTTACTAATAAATATTCAATGAATCTGAGGTTTTACTTTAGCAAGAATTCACGCCTATTTAAAGATATTTAACCTACGTTACTTTTGTATGAATAGGTAATTTAGATAATGGAAACCGTAAGGGAAATGGTACTATATTGCTAGAGAAAAAATCAAAATCATTTTTAAACCTTTCGGCCTCTTATCGAAGTTTTTCTAATTTATAAAAGTCTGTTTCTTTAGATGAACTACGGATTCAACCTTTACTCTTGGAGAAATCCTTCTGGCAATAGCTCCTGTCTCTGAAATCCTGATCGTCATCGCTGCCAGAGTTGCAGACATGTAGAAACTTATTTTTCTAACCATAGATTTCTTTATAACACAACCGATAATGTTTTCAACTTCCGTTAAAGGTTTTCACCTAGACTTAATTAATATCTTTTAAAAAGTGTAAAGTAATTTTCTATGGAATAATTTTATAAACTTATTTTTAACATCTGGTAGTAATTATAGTAATTACAATTAATACTTCTCGTTCAGTTTTTTGTTCGGTTTCAGTTGCTTAATTTCCTCTACTAATTGAGTTAGTATAGTTTTTGATACTTAGTTAATAACAATTAACTGTTTTACGTATCTGATTAATTATTCTTAACTCTTTCTACACTTTTGTGACTTCTTTAACTAACTTGGCTAAGAATTACTTCTTTTGGTCTCCTGTATATTAGATACTTGTTTTTTTTTTTTAGATTTTCGCTAACTAATGTCCTTCCAATTTCTAGGTCTTTAGTAAATATTTTTGTTTATTCCACACAATGTTTCTTATAAATCTCATTTTTTTGTTATTTTTATCTATGCTTTCTTTATCAGTAGTTTTATAGAGCTGTCATAATATATCTAACTTTCTATCCTAATGAAATATATTAGTACCCTGTTGATTTTCTGTTTTATTAATTACATTACCTATTATTAAAACTAGTTATGCTACTAATTTTAAAACTACTAAACTAAAACCATACGTAATTGCTTACTTGCGGACGCGTTTCAAAACATTTGTTCCTTTTACGAAGCTAACACTTCTACTGGCGGCATCGGTTAGGTGTAAAGGCTCTAACGGGAATGGATTTATGACTGTGGAATGGAGGAGTTGTTTGAGTTGTGTGTCATATAATAGAAAAGGCTGTTGGCTTCAAAGTGTGAGTGATCATTTAATACGTTTTCTTTATCTGTTGCGTAGTGTTTGTAGATTTCATATTTTTCTAAGGAGGTTAGTTTCTTACTTTGTTTTAATCTGTGTAGAACATTTAAATTAGTGTGTATGTTAGTGTTGGTGTGTTGGGTGCTTTTTAGGTGTTTTGCGTAGCTGGATTTAGGGTTTGTTTGTTTTTTTTTGTGGGTAATGTGTTCTTTGAAGAGTGTATAGAATGACCTGCCGGTTTGGCCGATGTAATAGTTGGGACAATCGTTACGAGTTAATTTGTAAATACCTGAGAGTTTGTATTTGTCAGTTTCTTTTTGAAAAGGTTGTATTGCAGTCTTAAAGTGTTTGTTGTTTTGTAAGATATTTGGTAAATGAGTTTTTAGAATGTGGAGGCTATTTTGTGTGTGCTTTTGTTGTGGTAGGTGAGGGATATGTATTTGTTGTTTTTTTTGTGGTGTGTTTGTGTGGCTGTTTGATGGTGTTTATGTTTAGTTTTCCTGAGTATGTTGTCTATGAGTGTGTGTTGGTAGCCGTTTTGTTGAGCGATGTATTTTATGGTAATAAGTTGTTCGTCGTAGTCTTACTGTAGAATTGGTATATTGATTAGGTGGTGTAACTAATGATTAAATGCAGCGTGTTTGTGCTGTATGTGGGGATTAGATGTATTATGTATGACAATATCGGTAGTTGTTGGTTTTCTGTATATTTTGAAATTATGTCTGGTGTTGTGTTTTTTGATGGTAAGGTCTAGAGGGTTTATTTTATTGTTTTCTTCTAATTCAACGGCAAATGTGAGGTTTTGGTGTATTGTATTAATGTAATTGTGTAGTTTTTTTTGATTTGCAGTTTGTTGTATAATATTAAAATGTCATCTGCATATCTATTGTAATAAATTCTTTAATGCTTGTGATTATTGTTCCTTAGAATGTAATTGAAGCCAACACACACTTTGAAGCCAACAGCTTTTCCTATTATATGACACACAACTCAAACAACCCATCCCACTCCCTTGTCATAAATCCATACCCGTTAGAGCCTTTACACCTAACCAATGCCGCCAGTAGAGGGTTAGCTTCGTAAAAGGAACGAATGTTTTGAAACGCGTCAGCAAGTAAGCAATTACGTATTCACTTAGTTAAGTATTTTTAAAATTAGTTTAATCAGTAAATTTAAGATGATTACATCAAGCAACTTTAATTATGCTAAATATGAAAGCACAGCCGTGTTCTAATAATGGGATTTGTTAATTATAATTTTGAAACATTTGAATGAAATTATATCATCCTAAATTAAGAGGGATGCTAAAGCTTCTAAGGTGAACGTTTAATGTGATAGACATATATGGAAATATTATTGCCACTTAAAACTTATTGCTAATTAAAGTTGGATCACCTTGAAATAAATGATCTCTAACTATTATAATTAGAGTTGTAGGCAACCTTTTGTTGAAGTAAACAGTATTCACTTTAAATAGTGTTACAATTACTTTTTAAAAAAGGCACTCTCTTTTTTCAATATTTGGAGTGTATTCCTTACCTATTATGAGTAATGACCAATACCTATATAATTTGTGACGGCTTTGAACCTAATATATATATATGAAATTTGGTCACGAAGAGTGAAAACAATAAAATGTTTTGAAATTAACTCATATTTTTTAAAGTCAAGACGGAGAACTATATAAAATGATGAAAATAACATATTCAGTGCTTTAATTAAATATTTAAGTTGCATAAACGTCTCTTCTTGTTGCTTTAAAATAAATTCCAGGAGCTTTTCAATTTTTACTTGTAATTTTATTGTGTATTTATGTTCAAAATTTGTTGCTGTATTATTTGTAACATGATCGTTTGCCAATGAGCTTTGTACATTTAACAATACTACAATGGACTTGAAGAGGTGACAAAATTAGCTCATGCACTACACATTTGAACAGTGTAACGGTTGTATGAGCTTTGACATGTACATAGTAATTTAATGTGGATGTATTGAATGTAATGTGGCCAACACTACTCAGGAACTGCCCGTTGTTGGCCCAGGCCGGCATTCATTTTACGTTAACATATACAGTTTTTACGTTACATTTTAAAACACATTAAACTATCAAATTTTATGGTTAATATTATTCACTGTTTGGCCAATCATAAAACATTCTGCAACAATTAAACATCATATGTCCCGTTAACATTAAACACTCGAGTTAGCTTTTATCCTTCAATCATACACTGTTTTTCGATGTCAACGAAGCTTGTTTACAAATAATATATCAGTCTTTAAATCATATGCTAGTTTTATGCACTACGTTAAAATGGTAGTTTTCTATTTGTTTAAGCGTTATTTGTATCACCATTCTTGCTAAGGTCTTACACGAGCCTCATGAAATACAAAATCTATAACAAACAAAAACAAAAGTTTTAATTTAAGAAGATTCAACATCGTTTAATTGATTGAGAGAATATTACGATAATATTGAGGAATTGGAAAACATCCCATGGAAAGATTTTAAATAACTGTATATATATATATATATATATATATATATATATATATTTATTTATTTATTTATATAATTTATATCATAAATGGAATATTAAGATTAAAATTTGTGGCTTAGCTCTATAACTCTGACAACACGGCTACGTCAGAAAATGTTGTTTATAAATCTGTGATTAGAATAGTTATTTTAGTCCAATAAATTTAAATTCTTACTACAGCGACATGTACTCAAAATATGCATGTCATTGTGAAGAAAAAGATGAGAGTTACTGAGTTTTAGAAGAAGATTTAAAATCCTTGGAAAAGGGTAATTGCTTTTATCATGTAAAAGATGAAACAGATTCCGATTCTTTTTCAATTTGAGTACAACCCAACGGGAGAAAATATTGTCAATATAAAAAATTATTCAACCACTAAATGTTTAAAGGCCAGTGTAATGCTGGTTCCCGTAAAAAAATTACCATTGTAGGCAATGTTACAAAACTGTCTAACTTTACCCTCTGAATTTATTTACTAATAAAAATCCCTTTATTTGTGAGTGAAAGGATAAAATAATTTTTTTAAGAGAATAAATTGTTTAAAATATAACATAGTATAAAACTGAGCTTGTTATGGCATTCATACCTATTACATAAAAGGTAGTGCTAAGAAAAGATTTTTAATTGAGACATAATACGATTCTCTATCTATTTAGAAATACGTTTACCTGAAAATAACTAGAAATGTTTAAAAATTATAACATGATTATAAGGATTTAATTGCCTGAAATATGCTTTCATTTAAACACTTAGTAAACAAAATATTTATTTCAACACGTTCAGTGCTGTTTTATCCCAGGGTGTTGGGCTAATATAACCATTGCTTTCGCTACCGCACTGTAAATGTTTGTAATAGAATGTAAACACAAATATTGAAACACAGAACACCACAAATTTAAACATTCTAAGCTGTTTCTCCGTCAAATAGCTATTGAAATTCTGAAATATTATTTCTCTTAACACATGAATAACAATGACATATCAAAAAAACTTCGTCACAAACACTTAAATGATAATATTTGTTACCTTTAACTCTTACAGCCTTAACTTTACATCACACTTAAATAGACATTCGTGATTTTATACATTTACCGCATTCTACACAGTCTTACTTGATATGCAGGCGATGGATACTTTTATGGCATGGGAAATTGGAATAAAATTGAAAGTATACAAAATTGAACATTGTGAGAAAGTACCTTTCTCGACTGGATCCGATTTAATTTAAATATTAAAGCAATATTTTCCCATTTCAGTTTGAGCTATTTAATGGTACATTAGGATCAGGCAAATATCAGCACCTTTCAGGCTTTTTCTTGTTAATCGAAAGGTTTTTTTAACTTATAATTTATTTTATGATACAGTGTTCTAACGCACATAAATCGGTTCAAAAAAAACTTATATATTTATACACAATTCTAAAAGCCTATTGAGACTGGAAATTCAAGTATATCACCAAAAACCACTTTTAAAAGAGAAATTTGGTTCCTTTGTATTCCTTAATTTTTATTTGTCTTGATACATGACACTAAATGGAACTATGAAGCCAATTGGCCATAACAGCAAGTATTTATAGCAATTTCAAAATAGTTAAACGGGGTTTTATATAGAGACTAATAATAAAAGTAAAACACTAATGTATATTTGTCCAAAAGAATTCTTGTATGTCAGCTACTCGATTTATACATCGGTATATTAATACAGGAAGACAATTACAATCTCATCGCGACAAATAGTTACTTTTAGACAAGATTTAATCCTGACTCTTGAAATACAAGATTTTAATAGAGAAATAGTGTCGTTTAACTTGGTTTCATGAAGGTAATGATAAAGTAATTAATATATAATTATTAAAATATTATTCGAAGTTAAGTTGTACCAAATTTGGGATTGACCAATAACGTCAGAAGTCTACGGTTACCAGAATAACTTTACGAGAACTTGTTCTTAAACCTTATGGGGATAGTGTACTGTTTACACTAAAACAGGACAGATATAAAGGTATTATAATAAAAACCCATCCTATAATGTTATTTACATTCGTATTATAAAAATGTACAGACACCAAATAATAATCTATTTGCAATTACAAAACTAAAATATCAATTGAAAAAAATAACACCTATTACAGAATAATGACGGCCAATCATCTGATAAAAAAAGAACTCTTTATACAAATATCATTGTGTGTTTTTAATACATTGTTATACTTATATATATATATATATATATATATATATATATATATATATATATTTATATTTATATATTTATACGGTTAATATGATTTGCTCTTCAACCGTTGTTGGGTTCACCTCTTCAATGCTAGATGAGATTCTAGCGGAACGGCAGAACTTCGATTTTATGCACTGCAGAATGAACGGATGCACTCCGGATAATAACTATTCATCATATCTTTCCAACCGTGAAGGAATACGTATCATCATCATCATAATCATCATATATATATATATATATATATATATATATATATATATATAGATGGAGTTTGATCCATACAGTTACCATTATAATTTTAATCACATAAAGGTGAAACAAGTCACTGAATGATGTACATTATTTAAACTTATACTCTAAAACTGTTTTCAAATTATTGAGAACTACACAATATATTGGATGCTATGGATTTTTTTTTCGTTTTCGCGAAGTCTATAGTTAACTTTGTGATACAGCGAAGAAAGCACTACATTTGACCAAGATATAACAAATAAAAAAAGCATTTTGTAACATTGAGTTAGGAAACTTTGGAGTAAAATATGACAACGTTATAGTACTAAGGGAACTGTTAATATTTTCCTCTAAGAGAAACTGATTAATATTACAATATGGGTAATAACGCAAGATAAGTCAAAAAACTTAATATGCAACCTGCACTTATATTGTTACATGTGCAAAATAATCTAGACAATTTGGAACCATATTTTATAGTTTTTACTAATGCCAATAGGTACATTGTTTTTTGAAAAGTTCAATATATATATATATATATATATATATATATATATATATATATATATATATATATATATTACATCTATCCCTCCTTGGCTCTAGAACATTTCTTTTCTAGAGTTTGTAAATTATAAACTATAGAAAATAATCGAATATGGATATGGTTTCTGGTATTAAATAAACCTGCCTACGAAAGTAACCGATGCGTCGTATTAAATTAAAAAAGTGAGAACTATTATGTTTACAATATTTATATATTTCTAAGTTTAACTAAGGCAACACGGTTTTCTTGTATTCATTTAATAAGCACAATGTAATGTAATTAAACAAGAATCATAATTCATATATTTGCACGTCTATTTTCCTGGTGTTCTTTTTTCGATGAATGGAACACTTCATAAAGATCATAAACGAGTAAAGTGTTGATTAACAAAAGCTTAGTCTATATACTGTATCTTGTTATAAGTTTCAGTTTAGAAATTAAACATTTGCTTTTGCGATGAGGTGACAGAGTTTTAAAATATTGTAAATTAACATGACAAGGTTGAGTGATCGTGGAACTTTTTTAATTAAAACCCATGAAGTGGAACTTTGCCAAACAAGCCCCGGTATATTGATTACAATTTTAAATTGAAATAAAAATGATACACAAAATTGTGTGTATTATATAAGTGTCAGTATTATATAAGTGTCAGTATTAATATCCTATATAAAATATGCTATACTATTATTACTGCTTACAATAAAACTATAGTTCGCACAGTGGTTTGTATTATATAAGTGTCAGTATTATATAAGTGTCAGTAATAATATCCTATATAAAATATGCTATACTATTATTACTACTTACAATAAAACTATAGTTTGCACAGTGGTTTGTATTATATAAGTATCAGTATTATATAAGTGTCAGTATTATATAAGTGTCAGTATTATATAAGTGTCAGTATTATATAAGTGTCAGTATTATATAAGTGTCAGTATTATATAAGTGTCAGTATTATATAAGTGTCAGTATTATATAAGTGTCAGTATTATATAAGTGTCAGTAATAATATCCTATATAAAATATGCTATACTATTTTTACTACTTACAATAAAACTATAGTTCGCACAGTGGTTTGTATTATATAAGTATCAGTATTATATAAGTGTCAGTATTATATAAGTGTCAGTATTATATAAGTGTCAGTATTATATAAGTGTCAGTATTATATAAGTGTCAGTATTATATAAGTGTCAGTATTATATAAGTGTCAGTATTATATAAGTGTCAGTATTATATAAGTGTCAGTATTATATAAGTGTCAGTATTATATAAGTGTCAGTAATAATATCCTATATAAAATATGCTATACTATTTTTACTACTTACAATAAAACTATAGTTCGCACAGTGGTTTGTATTATATAAGTGTCAGTATTATATAAGTGTCAGTAATAATATCCTATATAAAATATGCTATACTATTTTTACTACTTACAATAAAACTATAGTTCGCACAGTGGTTTGTATTATATAAGTATCAGTATTATATAAGTGTCAGTATTATATAAGTGTCAGTATTATACAAGTGTCAGTATTATATAAGTGTCAGTATTATATAAGTGTCAGTATTATATAAGTGTCAGTATTATATAAGTGTCAGTATTATATAAGTGTCAGTATTATATAAGTGTCAGTATTATATAAGTGTCAGTATTATATAAGTGTCAGTATTATATAAGTGTCAGTATTATATAAGTGTCAGTATTATATAAGTGTCAGTATTATATAAGTGTCAGTATTATATAAGTGTCAGTATTATATAAGTGTCAGTATTATATAAGTGTCAGTATTATATAAGTGTCAGTATTATATAAGTGTCAGTATTATATAAGTGTCAGTATTATATAAGTGTCAGTATTATACAAGTGTGAGTATTAATATCCTATATAAAATATGCTATACTATTTTTACTACTTACAATAAAACTATAGTTCGCACAGTGGTTTGTATTATATAAGTATCAGTATTATATAAGTGTCAGTATTATATAAGTGTCAGTATTATATAAGTGTCAGTATTATATAAGTGTCAGTATTATATAAGTGTCAGTATTAATATCCTATATAAAATATGCTATACTATTTTTACTACTTACAATAAAACTATAGTTCGCACAGTGGTTTGTATTATATAAGTATCAGTATTATATAAGTGTCAGTATTATATAAGTGTCAGTATTATACAAGTGTCAGTATTAATATCCTATATAAAATATGCTATACTATTATTACTGCTTACAATAAAACTATAGTTCGCACAGGGGTTTGTATTATGCCAAGTTACAACTCATAAAATTCTTAAAAGATTTAAACAATTCTAATTTGAAATGAATATATTTTGTCCTAAACCCTAATTATTTACTTTTATGCGTTACAGTTGTTTAGTTACAATATCCTTATTATTTTTATTTAACCCTTTTATTTGAATTGCACTGCACACCTTCTTTAGCCAAAACTGGTTTTGTCTGCACTGCTAGACTACTTGTCTAACCTTTAGGCTATCTAAACTATATCATTATAACATTTCACAGTATTGTATGTTGATGCTATACGAGGTGTTTAGTTTTGTATCAAGTAGCGTGTAAATAGAATTAAAAAATTTTACGCAAATAATTATTAGAACAAATGTTCATTATTCAAGTGACAATTAAAATATTGATAGTAAAAAGTAATGATTTTTTGGCTTTTTTGTAATAACACAGTTTCGAAAATAGGTTGTATTTAGTATATTGTAAATTTAATAGACCTAGTTGGAGGCAAAAGATAATTTAGGTTAAAATAAATACCCCCATTTATATATAAAACTAATACTAAACATTTATTCTTGGACACATTGTCTCTTGAATTTTTGGAAAATGTATTTATTTTCTTTGATGTAGAAAAAATAGATTGATTCCTACACATCATGGTTCAGAAGCTCTTATCCTATTTTGGTTCATGTGGTTCTTATGTGATTTCGAAATCATTTGTTTTGTATGCCCATTGTATTATTATATTTTTGCCAATTCTTGTATGTGAATTGTATTGTTTAGTTCAGCGGTACTTTTGTAATTCTACTCCTCACTTAGATCTTAATATTTTACAAAATCTGCAATTACTTTTAATTTGTAATTATATTTTCTATCTTACGATTAAAGATGGTTGTTGAAGAATGTTCAATACTTGTTTTTATTTGTTTGCTTTTGAACAAAGCTTGAAATATTCTGAAATCATGAATAGTTTAAGGAGCGAATAATGAATTAACAAACGCAAATAGTTTACATTAGTGACAGAGTTTCCGTAAAGGCAACTTAGTACGTAACCAGTTCTCAAGCCTCTCTTCCGGTAGCAGTTTTGGTAGAATATTGCTATCCAAACAATTAATAAATTGGATTATAGAAATATTAAAAACATGACATGTCATTAGGACAAACATGACTTCAGCTCTTACTGTTTCCATTTAAATATTTCGTCAAGCTCTTATAGTATTACGTGTTCTACCGTCCTCGTAGTTACGCTGGATAGACGGAACTAATAGAAGCATATGCAGATTGTCTTTTTTATTGGTAATTCCTTTTTCGTTTATAAATAAGAATTATAGAAAATCATGGTGTATATATTTTCGATTTCCAACAATGGTTACAATTATTAAAATTGATTCAAAATATTCATATTTCAAGATATTTATAAATATATATGCATGGATTTCAACCGGAAATACCTTAGTTTGTAAAACAAGTATTACAACCTTTAAGTATCTCAAAACAAATATTAAATTACTTATTGATTTTTTTAGGACAAAGGCCTTAATATCCTAATGCTTCTATAACTTTTGAAACAAAATTAGAAAATGTTTTATCAGTCGTATTGCCTGTGCACGCATTTAGGAACAATGTGTAGAGTTATCAGTTAAATTTGTTTCCTTACACCCAGTGAAACAACATAAACGGATTGTTAAATCCCGAGGTAGCGCCACCGTGTATGGAACAAAGCCAAGGCGACTCTGGCATTGTGTTCACTTAATTAGGACGGAGACAGGATGCGGAGCTAAGCACGGCTTAAGCGATAATGAAGTCTTTTGTTGTCAAGTAATCTGATGAGAGTTTTATATAAAACTGGAAGGAATTGTGTGAACAAATGTGTATGTCTGTTGTGAGGTGTGTGTTTTGCTTTAATTTCATGTTGTTGCTATACCATACCATGGTTTCTTGTTATGCCATAAAGTGATAACTTTTAAATGGTCAGTTCCTGGGTCTTAGGCGATATACTTTGTTTGCAGACATTTTAAATTTAGATCGCAGAAGGCTGTGTATAAGTATGCTTTGTAAATGTCATTCGCTTAGTGTAAAACGGCAATATTATTTCACAATCTGTTGTGCACAAAATTGTTTCCCAATATTCTGCATTTTTTTACAAATCAAGATGGTTTGTAAAAAATGTCCAAAACTTTAAATTGATAAGACAACGTTTTCACTAAGATGGTGTTTATTTTTCTGACACACTTATTTTGTATTTAACTATCTATTGCTTTAGTTTTTCTTGTCTATCCTTCATATCAGTTTTTTTACTATTCGTTTAATTTCTTACTAATTTGACCATATTCACATTAAATT
Organism: Prosapia bicincta; assembly: GCA_036971475.1. Lineage (NCBI taxonomy): Eukaryota > Metazoa > Arthropoda > Insecta > Hemiptera > Cercopidae > Prosapia > Prosapia bicincta. The sequence goes on along the minus strand of JBAIZL010000203.1, from coordinate 27,201 downwards.
TATCTAATAGTTAAACAAGCTCCTAGGGATATCGAGTCCTAACAATTTTAATTGGTATTTTCTTTAAATTATTTATGGATGGTCAACTATAATTTTTACCCTTAAACCTTAGTTATGATTTTTGGACAAACACACGACAGATATTTAAATATGTAAAATTTTGTAACTAAACATGTTTTTCTTGTTAAATCTTTTCCTTTATATTATTTCATTAAAACATTTATATTTATAAATATAAAATAATTTTATTTCAAAATAAATTTATGTAAATTTTATTCATTTCTTTATTTTATGTATTGATAACAGAAATCATTGTAAATATAATAATTACAACAATAAAATGCTGTATATTCTACTCATATCATATAATATAATCCGGGGAAAACTGATTTCATTGTAGATGGATTTATATCTTACTGTAGGATGTCTTTGATATCATTACAGATGGAATAATGTCTCACTGTTAGATAGCATTGATATCGTTACGGATAAATTTATTCTATACTGTTAGACAACATTGGTTTCATTGCAGATGGATTGACGTCTTACTGTTAGATACCATTGATATCATTATAGATTGATTGGTTCTATACTGTTAGTAGACATTGCTATTATGACAGGTACAGTGGCTCTATAGGACTATATTTATACCACTTTGATATTATTACAGAAGGATTGACTCTATGCTGTTAGACGGCATTGCTATTATGACGTGTAGATTGAATATATACTAATAGAATCATTATTGTCACTACATATATTATAACTCTATATTGGTAGGCAGTTTTGGTATATACATTCAATCAGTCAGTTCTGCTTATATTTTTATAATGCTTTATAACATTGTTTTGTTTAATAAACTATTTGAGGCTCCTGCCTTTCTAGTGGTTATTTTATTTTTCATTTGTTTTATTGATACAATAAATAATGTTTTGCTCTTTATGCACTTCAGAGTGTTCAAGTATCTCCCCACCTTACATAATTCATTAAATTTTTTTTTTGGAATGATATTAAAATTATTTGCTAGAAATAGTTAAGGATAACTGTTTTTAAAATATACCTTATAAACATATTTTACTCCTAGGATTTCCGTTTAACAAAGAATGCACAAGATAAAGTGGTTTGTTTAGCTACTAACACAAACAGTATTTAAATTATGAGTGAAAAAACCAAATATTTCAGTAATCATGTTGTATCACAACTTTATTTTCAATTGTGCGAGATATTTAACTCTTGAAAAAGGGTTGAATACATTTCTTAATGTCGGTTAATTTAAGCGAAAGATCGTCTCATACACAAAGATTATTCTGCGCTCATTACAATTAGAGATTAAAATCATTTTCAACAGAGCTGTGCAGTGGAAAATTCCATTGGAATATTAGAAACATTTTTCGACAAATCAAGGATTTCATTTCTCTCTGAAGGTGGAATTTAGAACTTTAGGCGGCCGTGATTTTATAATGAGGTTTGAAAAGAAACCCCTAAATGTTTCGAGTTATTTTATAAACGTGATATTCGTGAAGAGCTTCCCCTTCAAATTATAATAGAATTTGAATTCAGAAAATAAATTTCTGTCAGGTTTCGTTCACTTAGCAAACTGAGTAAATTGTAATACCATTCTCCCTACCCTTTAGTATATTTTAGAATATGAAACACAGATAACGAATTGATTTTGTTCATTACAAAATTATCTACATAACCTTTGTTAAATAATTTTTAACTGTGGAGGTCAAGATCAATGACTGATACCAGATATTTTAAAGTAGTAATCTTAGATTCTTGTGTAATCACAGTTTAGGAAGGAAGGTATAGTAAGTTGAGAATTTGAATACAGTATAACGTGTTGTGTCTTTAATAAAATATTTCTTTTTCAGTTTTTTCTGTAAGTTCTCAATATATATTGTTATAATGTTCAATCAGTAAAAATAATCTTTTTCTTTATTAACTTAAGTTTAATTACATTTATCAAAACTTAAAACTTGATGGTAATAAAGTATTGTTTTCAAATATTAATTCATTATATAAATTTAAAGAAATACTATTATATGGGAGAACGCCTTTTCACATGAAGGGTAAGGTATGCAATATAGTTATTTCTTCTCATTAGAATTAAAATAAGTGATAATCTAATGGGAACAAAATTAACCTGTGATAACATATGATTTCATAAAACAGCTGATTTAAGGTTATAAGTTATATCACGCAATTTATAGTAATCGAAATTATTCTAGAAATAAGATATAACAAACATAATGCTGCTTATAAAAGATATAATTCTATCCCTTTAGGGCTAATTACAACATGTTATTTCCATTCTATATAAACTATTGTTTCAAAAGAAATCTGTAATGGAAAAAGGCTTTTTAGACTTATATTCTGATTTCGTTTAGAAGAAAGTACACATTAATATTCTAATAGAACCCTAAAGATTTATTATATATTTTTTTTAATTATTCCTTTTGTAGTTATTTACAATTTTAATTATTAATTTATTTGTCAAGCTTTTATGCTAAGCTATATTGTACAATATAACCTAAAAGTTTTATAGAAAATTTCTTGTAATGATCTAGTCTCTGTATAGGCTTTGTTTAAAGAGCAGTTGTCCTAAGAATTTTCCAGGTTTAAAACATTGTCTAATTCATTATAATAACTGCATTCTACATCACTAGCTTATATTGGATAGATTTGTGTGAAAGTAAAATGAAATTAAAATTAATATTGTTCAGTAATAATCACTAAACATTAAACACATCACTTAAAATTGGTTGCAATTAATTTTCCGTTATTTAGCGTTTTTTTTCGATTTGAATCAGGTGCTTTTCTTATAAAGAAGAAGATAATTAAGTCCTAATTCCCTGCTAGTCAAGTATTACTGTAAACTATTACGTATCTCAATATATTGCCTCATGAGGCCAACATGTGGACTCTAACATTATTTTGTATACCATAAACTTTCTAAATTACGTGAGATTCGATGACTACTCTTTAAACACATTTTGTAATAGTTTTATATTGGTTAGTCATATAACGGTGAAAATTCAAGTGCCAGTAGAGTATATTCATATCATAATTTAACAACTCTGTTGGCCAATAAATGGTGTTAGTATTAAATTTTCCTTACGACTTACGAAGGATTATTTAGAGCAACGATTGAAACTTACTGTATTTTACAAAATATCAGAAAGAATAAGCCTATGGTGTTGTAATACAGTGCCCATAAGTCAGCCTTTCGAAAAATACAGTAAATTTTGTATTACCCAAGAGCTAAAGAAAATACATCACAATTACCACTTAAATATAGGAACATGTTTAAATTTTTCTAGTCAATAAATTGCGATGGTAAAAAGAAAGTCTCAAGAGAGAGTCGTAAATAATTTATTTTAAAAATTACCTATGCGAATCACCATCTTTATCTTCTAAGAATAAATAAGAATATTTCAGGTTAAAAACAATAACTCCAGGAAAATGTATAACAGATAAGTATAACTTAGTTAAAATAAAAATGTCACATAAAAATTTTGAAATGTATTTAAAGTAGTAGAGAAATGTGGAATTAAAAAAAATTATAATATAATATATTCTAAAATAATAAAGGTTCAGAAATCTAGAGTTGTATCGACACGCTTGGAGAACGTTATTAAATATTTACTTTACAGAGTTATTAATGTTACATCAAGCGATTGCGCTATAGTGATCAATAAGTACGTAACCCCTACTCTAGCAACAACATATGAAATCTATTACGTAATATGTGCAATATATGATTTAATTTCCTCTATTATTATGTTATATAAAACTATTGGTAATTTCTGAATTGTAATATTCTGTAAATAATGATACAGTAAACGTTTGCAATTGCTTCTTTTTTTTAATTTATAATTAATTATTATTGAACGTTATTTCGGAAATATTTATTTACTCCTTCCTGAGTTTTTGTATTTAGTTCCATTTACCACAATACAAATATTATCCAATACAAAATTACTGATTGGGATTTGTTGGATGTTTTTTCCTTTATACTTCAAGCTATGGCCTAACATTTAAAACGGTAAACTATTATTATTTACCCTCATCTATATTAAAATCTATATATATTTAAAATAATTGTAACAATCTTCTGCAGATAAAAAGTACTGTACATATCACTTTTTTAACAACATGACAGTTTTAACCAAAATATAGATTTTACATTTTTCTCAAACTTACAAAATGTTGAGTGATTTATATTTTCTTATGGAAATAAAAAATATAATATTTAATAAAAAACAAGATGAATATCCAAAGTGTTTTACAGCGCACACCCTACGGTTTTCAGTTGAATATTTTTTTTACCATGCTAATGGTTATAACGTTTTCTCTTTTCTGCTTAAATTGTATCATAAAAGTATATGAAGAAGATTATAATAAAAAACTGTAAAAATTTAATAACAGCAATTAACTCTGAAAGTTAATTTGGAAAATAAAAGCAAGAATGATGGCCTTTTCATAGGCCTAAATATTTAATTTATTACATAACTTTGTACAGATAAAGTATTTGCAAATTAAATTAATTACGATATTCAGAAACGATGAATGGCTTGGCACTTTGAAGTCATGATCTCACGAAAATTTACTTTATAGGGACTAATTGGCCCTATTGATAAACAGTAATCAGTTAATGTTATCAGAATTTCCCTCAAAATTCAGTAATAATCAAGAAGATTTTTTACAATTTAAATATTCAGACATCTCGTTTTGAATTAAAGTAGAATAATAAAATTTAAAGGTAATCATCTTTTTTAGATGAAATTTCCATCAAATAATTCTTCTCAAATCAATTTGCATGGCATTTAGAAGTGTTATGTAAAATATCTTAATGTATTCTGCCTCTAGTTCATCAGCCAGTTCTATAATTTTGTATAGTAGCCCTACCCAGTTAGAATAGTATAATCGGGATTATATGTTGTAAATAAAGTAACCCGACAACAAATTATCAACCTGTTTTTGGAAATCCCATTATAATACTGAAAGCAGAACATATTCATATTCCCCCCTGGCATGTTCTAATCATATTTATATGTAGAGGAAACTATAAAATAAATCTAACAAAATGTTATAAATAGATTCTCTTTGATGTGTATCAAAATCTTTAGATAATTATGATATTGGAAGACAATCATACCCTTTGAATTTATAACCAAATGTCAGTTAACAAGATTGGATGGCAAGTACTATAATTAGGCTATGTACAAATAATTAGGGTAAAACTGGTATAGGCTTAGTCACAATTCATAAATTCTTATTTATTCGGTTTATGAATGGTGTTTAGCTATTTATATTAACGTTTTTCGTAAGCTATTATTGTCTATTTACGTGTATCATCAATTTTATTTTAAACGACACAGTTGTTTTTATGTATTTAGGTTTATGGATAAAAAGATACCGTAGTCAATTTTAGTTTTAAACTTAATTTATTAAGTTTAAACACACTACAATATGAAAATTACAAACTTGCAAGAGGATAAAGTACAAACATATTAAACAAACAAACCCGATTCTAAACACACATACTCTTTGATACTATAGAACACATGCCTTTAAAACCGTCACCGCTTAACCTAACAACTCCAAGCAGAAGACACCGGTAAAGATCACCACATAGCGATCGAAAACGGTCTGTAAAATTTAAAAAATTTAAAGTTTGGTAGGTGATAAACGAATGGTAAAGTGGGTAATTAAGTTTCACCGAACGAAATGGATTAAAAAATTCAATAATTAAAAAACAAATCAATAAATATATATATATATATATATATATATATATATATATATATATATATATATATAATTCAACGAATAACATAATATATTAATTATTATATATTGCCTTAAAAATGACAATACAAAAATACATATTAACAAAAACTGCATACAATTTTTAAATATTGTTTTAGGGATAAAACTATCAATTCATCAGTCTCAAATATTTTCAACAATACAACTACTTTAGAATTAGCTCCAAAATAGACAATATTTTATCAGTCGTATTGCCTGTGCACGCATTTAGGAACAATGTGTAGAGTTATCAGTTAAATTTGTTTCCTTACACCCAGTGCAACAACATAAACGTATTGTTAAATCCCGAGGTAGCGCCACCGTGTATGGAACAAAGCCAAGGCGACTCTGGCATTGTGTTCGCTTAATTAGGACGGAGACAGGATGCGGAGCTAAGCACGGCTTAAGCGATAATGAAGTCTTTTGTTGTCAAGTAATCTGATGAGAGTTTTATATAAAACTGGAAGGAATTGTGTGAACAAATGTTTTCCGAAGAGAACTATACGGGTAAAAAAAGTGCACAAATAAAAAGTAAACAGACTAATATTTAAATAATGCCATCAGGTTTTGAATTGATGAAACGTTAACAAAGCAACATTTAAAAAGGTTTGTTTTATCTAATTAATCTCCGAATATTTCTCCGTAAAGAAAAAACTCAAAGTTGATTCGAAGGAGAAAACCTGGTGCGTTTTGATATCATTAAACGATAATGGACACAACTACACAGATGAACTTAATGAACTGTTCAACGGGTAGAATACTAAAAATGGGTAACTTAATCGTATTAAAAACCAGGAGCTAAACTAAAGAGAAGTGTTTGTCTAAATATAAAGCCTATTGCTTGTCGGTATTTCGATTGGAAAGAAAATGACGTTAAAAACAATTGAATGTATAAATTAATATTATTTATAATATTTTGTATATTATATATGCATTTGATTTATTACTAGTTTATTATACTTAACTACGCGTATGTTAAACACAAAAATGTTTACTCTAATTGCTATTACAGTAATTTTATATGCCGATGCGTTAAGCTGCAAACAACTACCGTACTTGATAGTTCTTTTGTTTATTTAGCAACGACCAAAGTCAAGTAAATTGTTATACAGGAATTGCAAGTGACTTAACCTTTAAAGCCAAGTTTATATCTCTCTTTACAAATATTACCTTGTGGAGACATTACTGCTTGGAATATATCCTTTATTATACATATGATTTGCAGTGCCAGTGCAATACAACATTTTTAAATCGCGTATTTTATAGACAAAGATTTTGACTAGACTATTAAAATACAATAACTTCTTTGATTTCTATATCAACTTCTGAGAACGACAAATTTACATTATGTTTGTGGCTCGTGGATTCAATGATATAACTTGTCTCTAGTAAAAAAATCAATTATAATATTCTACAATCTCAAAGTAAACAACGAAAGAAAATAAGCTTGTTATACTTTTATTTATTTCTATATTATTTTGTATTTGATGTAAAATTTGATTCAGTTTGTTTAGAGAAAAACCTTTGGTCTCATAAATACAAAGAACATTTCTATAGACATGAAGAATTTTACACTCCTCTATAGAGTTACAAGCTTTTGTAGATTATATATATATATATATATATATATATATATATATATATATATATATGTATATATATATATATATATATATATATATATAACGTATTTCTAATTGAATATATAATTTATTACAAATCCCCTTTAAAATTTTTAATACAGCAGTATTTGTATTAATTTATATATAACAGTGTATTTTTTATTTTTAAATAAATAAAACCTCTAAACCACAAATAACATTTTATTTAAACCTTATGTACATTTCGATTGCCCAGCAATCATCTTCAGAGGTATTTAAAAAATACAACTTGTATTTTTTAAAGTTGTATTTTTTAAATACCTCTGAAGATGATTGCTGGGCAATCGAAATGTACATAAGGTTTAAATAAAATGTTATTTGTGGTTTAGAGGTTTTATTTATTTAAAAATAAACATTACGCCACAGTTGCTTCATATAGTTATAGTGTATTTTTTATTTAAGATTTATTTTTACTATATACATAGTTTTATTTTACTTTGACTTACATTTCCAATTTTAATTTTTAAGTATTATTTTGGTGTAAGATAAAAAAATGAGCAATTATTCTACGGAATCTTTCAACAGCAAACTCCCATCAAGAGCTTAGTTGGCACAAGGACATTTTCTAAAGTTCGATTTAGATAAAGGTTTTTTCGAATAAAAGCTGACCTGACAGAAATAAAGTTGCGCTTTATCCAATAAAAGTTCCAGGAGAGTTTACGACAAAGTAAATATGCAGTTCCCCGTGGTGCAGCGGTGCTGTATAGCTTGTCCGACTTATAACTTTGTCGAATATACCGTCTGATTCTCCGTGACACTAGATAAGGAAATATCCGTGTAAGTGATTTTATTCAGACGCCGCTACAAATATTTTCTTTTTCTCAAATAATGTTTTCTAGATATTGCATTACGGTTACTGAATATATGGGTGTCTCACACATGTTTATATTATAAAAATTGTTGCCTAGTGGTAAATATATATTAAATATTAGAATATTATATATTTTTATTTCCAATATGTAACTGATGATCTTCTGTAACTGATCTTCCAATATGAAGACAATTATACCTGGTTCTATATAAAAATCTTCCGAATACAGAAAAAATTATAAAAATCAATGCTGACGCTCTAAAGATTAACAAAAATTCATAGCATGTTGAACTTAACACGCAAAACAGACCAATAAGGTACCCTATAATTCAATGGGGGTAGTAAGTATATACTTGGTATACATTATTAAGTATACCCAATGACAACAATATTGTTTAGTATTCAACAAGTTAACAATTTCAAGAAATTAATAAAACACGTAGTTTTGTTATGTGACAATCAAAAACATGCAAAAATTAATGGCACTTCACTTTTCAACAAATTGACTTATATTGGCAAGCATTGTTTTGTTAATTTTATATCAAGTCCATCCCGAAAATATTTTATACGTATATAGTAACATAATAATCTATTGCTAGGTGATCTGTTTGATATAACCGTTGATTTAATGTGTTTTTTAGGTTTTTATTAAAAGGTTACTTTGGCATTATAGTATTATATTAGGGTCATCAGCATTACGTTTTATAAATTCTGTCATCGTTAAAAAGCTTCTAAGTGATCGGGGACAATATATTTGCAAAACTATATACTTAGTTATGTAGGGCTTTAATGTTCGGGTGTACGGACAAGTATTAAAACTCCAAATATTAAACATTCAGCAGTAAAACTTATTCAACCTTCAAAACTCACCAAATCTTGAAACAAAACGGTATTGGTAAAACAAATCACTAAACTTTCATAATATACATGCAATTACAAAATATACGATAAGGATAATTTTTATAAAAAAATAAAGTCTACTAATGGAAGATGTAAACAATTTAAGCAATAAATAAAACATTTCTACCCTGCTGCGTGTGACAATGCAAAAGTTACATACGACTGGAAACATTTTTCAATTACTTAGCTTGTATTTGAGAACTCTTTTGTTAATTTTACAAAAAATTATACATCAACACAATATTTTAAGCCCATTTTGTTATAGTAGCCTATATTATAGTGATCTCATTCACAACAAACCTTGAGTTTATAAAGTTCTGTGTTTTTGAATAAGAGGTTTTGGGATTTTAATATATATAATATATATACATATATATATATATATATATATATATATATATATATATATATATAACTTTAATGTCATCAGTAGAATTTATTTAGTTTTACTATTATCTCATTTTTTGAGCAATATCTAAATCATTAGGCGGAAGATTCCCTCAAATGAATTTTACTTCTGGCATGGCTACATTCAATTTATTAATAAAAATAAATATATTTTATAAAAAAAACACATGTTTTATATTTTTTTTGTAATTATAATTAAAACGATACAAAGATTGCACAGATTACAGAACTAAATGGAACATTTTAACGATATGTTATGCGTTATGTTAGTGCGAGAGTGAAAATGGAAGGGTAGAAATTTAATGATAATTTAAAAAAAAAAACAATCTTTAGGGACAGCTTAGCTTCAAAGAAAACCTGTGGCTATTCTACTAGCACTAATACACACTTACACACACACGCACACACACACACAGAAACACACACACACACACAGACACTCATAGAAACCTATTTTCCAAGAATGCATAATAAAAGAAACTAAACATTACTACCATCAGACAACAATATAATGAATATTACAAAAGAACCTGAAATAACCGTCGAAACAATATATAAAGTGATAAAATCTTTGTTTTAAACAATTAAAAAAAACGTCTGAAAGTGGTGTAATTTTCTGTATAAATCCCGTTCATAAATTTCTCTAGATGTCTTACAATTCAATATTTTTTGTGTACATATAACTAACAGAAATATTTGTTCTTCTGCATTATACATTTTAAATCCGATCACACGGGGTAGATTCGGTAATGGAACCAAATACTCGCCATTATTATAGGAATTATAGATTTATTGTAATCTAGAAATACCTTTTGATTAAGTGCCACTCCTGTTATCATTATTTCGACTGAAAAATCATTATTATTAAACTGAAAAAATAATGTTAATAAACTCTATATATGCGGAAACTATAACAATATATATTTTATGTAGCATGCATATATATACATTGCATCTATATTATTTACATAGAGTTGAATAGGGAAGAGTATGTTTTCAACATTACTCTCTGAGAATTTACTAATAGCAATTAGTAAGCATTACCATTTCAATCTTCCAAGCACTAAATATCTATAAGCCAGGATACGTTCTTTTGAATATTCTTTTGAAAATTTAAAATCGATGATCTTGTAGAAAATGTTATATTAATAATATACATAGTTTATATATATATATATATTTTATATATATATATATATATATATATATATATATATATATATATATATAGTTTATTTATATATATTTATATTTATTTATATATAAATCTATTTATTATTACAACTGTAATATGATATAGTATGTTGTACTTCTGATAATCCATATATGCATTTAAATCTTATAGAAACATTCGTTTTCTACCCTTTGTAATTTTATTCGATAAAAAGTAATTTGTAATATATGTAATAAACAACTTTGTTATTACGAGATAGACACGGAGGACTAGATATTTAAATTTAACTGAGAACTTGATAAATTAGTTCAAATGAAATTTAATTCATTATTTAAATTAAAAATATTTCCTAATAAAATAAATATAAAATATAAATATAAACACTTAATTAGCAAAATAAAGAATATCTTCACGAACCATAACTTATTTTCTTAGTTCTCTAGATCCCACATTCTCCTCCTTTCTAAGCCTGTCCTTCAAGGGTAGGACTTATTTAGCCGCAAGTTATCGGATCTGTTGCTACTACATCGTCGATATCTCTTATTTCCAATTTCCTGTATATATATTTTCTTCGGATATACGGAGCTTTTTCTAGCTTTAGGTAAAGGAAATCCCTTGATTAAATTTCTATTGAAATTCATATTTTGTCATTTGCAAGAACAACGTTTTTGCAATTTGTTATGCAGAAGTAGACTTCCAATCAATTTATAATACAAGCTAAAAAAATATTAGATCGTATAAAATAAATTACATATAGATTTTGTTGAATACTTTCAGTTGATAGTTAAAATTGCATGACTTCATTAAAAGAGTTACTCAATAGGCAATCTACACACATTTAACATTTAAACATTGTAAAATAAATTGTATGTTATTCAAAAAACGTTATTTATACCCTACCACTAAATGTAGGTAAAAATATAGAACCTTCTACAATTAGGGATACTGCTCACTCTCGGGAGATAAATAGCCATGTTGTAACTTTCTTCACCCCCCCCCCCCCAACAATTTAGGTTATATTATAACTCACAGAGTGTCTGAGATTGTTTTTATATAGGGCTTATCTATAGTCAGCTTAGACTTTTCCAGTGTTATAAACAATTTTACGGTGCATTGTATTACCCAAATATCTGACTATCTTCCTAACTCTTATTACAAGCTTTCGATTTGGAACAAGTTTGATCATTAAGTAAAATATATATATATATAACTTGATGATGGGTTTTTTATATATTTATTTTTTTTATGTTTTTTCCATCTTAATCTTAGGAATAAAATACCTAAAATTAGCCTAAAAATATATTACACATTTTTCAATTTTATATTTTGTAATATCAGTATTTCCTCCTTCAAACTTTATAGCCTACCTGTGTAGAATGTCTGTTTTTCTATTATTATTATTATTATTAAAATTTTGTAACAATCATATTCTTAAAAACTTGTGATTTTCATACAAATAAAATGGTTTTTTATAAGAATAATAAAATACTCATAAAACATTTTGGATTTACTTTTAGAGAATATCTGCATTTGTATTTTCTAAAGATCCTCGTTGCCTAAAATAATTTCTTTAACTTATAAATGGTTTATATTTAGAAGTAGTCATTTAAATATCTCTACCTTCATATGTTCTTTCTATTTGTTTTTATAATAGAAATCTTGTGGAGTCGTATAAGGAAAATAAATAGGTACTAAAAATATCCTCCTCGTGTCTATTTGCTCCTGATTATTATTAAAATACCATTATTATTTTATTTTCAACAAAAATTTCAGTGTTAATATAAACTCAAAAATTAGTTAACGATTGTTTTTAGTAATTTAAATGTCTTGCTTCAGATATCTCAAGGATTTAAATTGTGAATAGATACTAGAAAATTTTAAATGAAATACATTTAAAACTATTGAATTATTCTCTTGTATTTTTCTGTCTAATTAATTAAAGGTTTAAAAGTTTATTTCATGGTTTTGTCATACGGTGAAATTAACCACTTGGAAGGTTTTCTAACAAATAGTTGAGTAACAAATAAGTTATGAAATACTCAAACCTAACACATTAAAGGACGTGCATGTCTAAATTACAGTATTTTGTAGGTGGGTTGTATAAAATTAAAATCCTACGTAGTTCAGTCATATTATCTTATGTGATTCAGTGATCTTTTTAGTTAGTCAATGAAAAACTCATAATGTTACAGTTACTTTTAGATTAAAATGAAATAAACAATATTTTCAAGTAATTTAAGTTACATAATTTGCAACAATGGTAAAATTTAATAAACGTGTTTTATATATACCTGTATTTGTAAGACTTCAAATTCAAGGTATTATATATATATATATATATATATATATATATATATATATATATATATATATATATATATATAGAAAGAGAGAGAGAGAGAGAGAGAGAGCTGTAATGAACTATGTTTACTAGTCGAAATTGGCTTTTATTTTCAAAACATGTTTTACACAGAAACTATATTAGATGTTTTGAACTTGGAGCTCAAATAATTTTGTTCTCACAACAATTCTTATAAAACTTTAAAAAAATTTTTAAATGCTATTGTACTTAATATTTTTATTGCTCGTGAAAAATATTCATGTATTAGTAAAATTAGTGTAATACGACAAATGTTTAAATGCTTAAATCTTTAGAATGTGATTATTAAACAAAAATGAGTTTATAATATAATATGTCCATGATTATGTTCCATAGCAAACATATCACTGTAATGTTCAATTCGAAGATGTCAGTATCTTTTACAAACAAATACAGAGCCATTTCTACAAGCTGTCAATATAGATGGATGTTCATAACATAGGTTCTTCGTACTGAAAACATGATGGACGAGTTTCCTCCATTATTCGTGTAACCATTCATCGTTTCATTGTTATAAAAAATCAACAAATGTATTAACGTTTTGTGTTGTTGTTATCTCTATACTCAAAGGATATACATCGACTGCAGTAAATACATAAGACACATCATTAAATATATAATACAATATACAATCTAAAGAAGAACAATATTTAATATTAAACTTGTTGTGAGCTGGGCTTTTATCTTCAAAAAGTTTTCATAGAACATTCTAGGTATATGATATTGCGTCTAACAATATTTAATATTAAACCTTTTGTGAGCTGGGCTTTTATCTTCAAAACGTTTTCATAGAACATTCTAGGTATATGATATTGCGTCTAACAATATTTAATATTAAACTTTTTGTGAGCTTGGCTTTTATCTTCAAAAAGTTTTCATAGAACATTCTAGGTATATGATATTGCGTCTAACAATATTTAATATTAAACTTTTTGTGAGCTGGGCTTTTATCTTCAAAACGTTTTCATAGAACATTCTAGGTATATGATATTGCGTCTAACAATATTTAATATTAAACTTGTTGTGAGCTGGGCTTTTATCTTCAAAACGTTTTCATAGAACATTCTAGGTATATGACATTGCGTCTAACAAAATTTAATAAAGAAAAATATCGTGTCTACACGCTCGATTAAAATATAACTAATTGTTTTCTTTTCAGACAAATGAAGTAGATGAAATCTGTATCTAAATATTTTTCACTAAAACGTTGTGACTAAACCCAATGAATTTTGTAATTCTATGGCTTATACATATTTAGTTGCCTTTATTACTAGAATTTTAAAATTTTGTTTTGCATTTCTAAAGGAAACAAAAATAAATGAACGCCTTAAATAAATTTATTTAAAAATACTACTTAAACACACACACACACACACACACACACATACACAGAAAGAGATTCAGAGAGAGACACACACACAGTTAGACAGGCAGACACACATACAGACAAACATACACAACAAACAAACACACACACACACACACACACACACACACATACTCACTACCACACACACACACACACACACACACACACACACACACACACACACACACACAAGTACTGATACACACACACATACAATATAAATAAATAATAATTTATATAATTAGTAATGTGAAGTTGGAATATTCTAGAAAGTAGAAACATATTAGGTAACCAAATATTTTGGAATTATTTGTGCCGTCAATAAATTTATTTAACAATAAAATAATGTCACTCAAATAACAAATTAACAGCTCCAATGAAAATAATTTTCATACGAATTTAAAACTCACAAACCAAAGCCTAATCTTAAATTTATGATTCTGGTAATGAAACGTATAGACAAATTGGATACAGAAAATTATTATATGATGTCCCATTTTATATTTTATTATATTCAATTTTCGCATAAATCAATAAAATATACATTCGTCACAGAAGAATTATCATGGTAACTTCTTCTCTCTTTCTTTTTCTCTCTCTCTTACTCTCTCTCTTTATATATATATATATATAATTGAATATATATATAATTATATATATATATATAATTGAATTTATAATTCTTGTATTTGTATTTTGACTTAGTTCTTTATTAATTCACAAGAATGCATATTGCGATATATATATATATATATATATATATATATATATATATATATATATATATATATATATATATAGAGAGAGAGAGAGAGAGAGAGAGAGAGAGAGAGAGAAGAAGTAAAAGAGAAGAGAAAGATATCACATAACTGCTATGATATTTGAAAATATTATTGTAATAATTATGTATAATAATATCATAATTTCAATAGAGAATATTAACGAAAATTTGAGCCTATCTTGTGGGAAGAGATAATATTTATATGTAGGAACACAAATACACAATCAATAGTTTGTAATTCATACGGGTTTCAATGGCAAAGGCATAAGGTAGTATAGCGAGAAAAAAAACTGTGAGTAATAGACGTGTAATTTGTTACTTAATTTCACTGAGGATGAGGGTTTTGTCATTGAAAATATCATAAAAACATAAATTAACGACATTACATTTTAGTTATTAAGTTTTAGATGGTTTATTTTATTATTTACCTATAACCTTAAGTTAGTTTAAAAAGGCAATCACAATAACTATTTGGAATTAGGTTTGAATTTACAAAACGTTAGAAGTAAATAGACGTCATAAAACAAATAATTATATGACTTAAAAAGATCCCAAAAACCTTTTGTTTGTATTTTACATTACGAATTACAATGTTTTTAAAGACTTTGGCCGAGGAAGATATTTATCATATCACGGATAAGTGTTGTAAAGTAATAATTTCTTTAAATTTAAAATAAATTCTGAGTTAATTTTAAGAAATTACTCCACGTTTAATCCATAGTTTAAAATTATGTTTTCCTTATTCATAAGGCATATTTCCTTTTAACACAGAGTAAATATTACCTTAGTGGAACGTATTTATGTTGTTTAAAGTTAAAAATTAAATAAAGGGAACAAAGAGGCAGAGTCGGTGCATTATTGCGTCAAGGGTGACTTTACAACCCTTCCATAAATCACGTGACGAGGGAGGACTCGACTTAAGTTCTCTTTAATAAAATTTATTTTAAATTAAGTTGTCTTTGGATCAAGAGATAAATTTCCGGAAGGACTAATTTAATTATACGGCCTTTCCGAGACGATGTCGCGACTAAAGTTTGTGCAAGTGAAGATGTTTACAGTTCAATGTCGTAATGAGTTATCTTTATAACTCTGCGATTTATTTTTGTTGTATTCTCTCAATTTTATATAAGTGTTTACAGAAATTCTTGTAACTCTAAGAAAATCTGATTTGGGATTTCTCTCAATATTTTCTTATCACTCTTTATTTAGAAAGTTAAAATGTCGTTCTGCAAAAAAAATGATCCTAATTACACATTTTATTATGATTTATTGTTATAAATTTTAAATGATACATTTTATATTTTTGTAAAAATATGTATTAAATTATAAAAATATCAACCATACTTTATACCAAATTTAAATGAATTTGGTATCTTGAAATCTCTTACAATAATTTTCTAACAGAACAAGTGTTTTTCAAAATTTTATGAAACATACAGAAATAACCAATATTATTTTTTTGTATTATAAGATATATTGAAGTAACTTAAAAAACCATATGAAAAGAAAATTTGTATCATAGTAATTTAATGTGGATTAGGGCAGCATCAAGTCAATGAGTTGAACGTATCTCGCTAGTTAGACCAAAAGTCCAGTTCAAGTCTTTCAAATTAAATATATTTGTGATTAATGCTGCCACAATATATATTTATTACATGTATGATATACAAAAAGTCATGACTTTTAACATTTATATTAAATCAAATTAATTAAATCGAATATTACTTAGCAATTTTCTTTTAGAAACATATTATGTAACACAATATATATAGAAAAAATTTAATGTATTAAGGAAGTATTAAACGTTTGATATTACATTATTGTAATAGATCTAACAAAATTCTAAAGTCTACAATATTAAAAATTTTAAAAAGTGGTGAAGCTACAGGAATAGTTTTTGTTGTTTTCGATATTTAAACTGAATTAATCCATATAAAATTATGTATAATTACTTTACATAAAAATCTTTATGCTTCATAAAATTTGGTTTATTCGTCTGAGTTTTCCACAGAATGATTTACTGAAACCTTATGAATAACATTTAACTATAAATACATAGACCCGCAAACATGTCGAACCTTTTCAGCACAACTGAAATATTAATTTAATTTCGCAATAAATGAAGCTATCTCCATGTATATTATTACATAATCAGTGAGTTATCCATCTAAAAGTGCATAGAATATTATGATTTAATATATATTACATCGTTTAGGTTTGTTTTGATTGTATATTTCCGAATCTTAGTGGTTTTTAATAATCGTTGGTTGCCGAAATTTTAATTGCGCATCAAATAATATGAAGAAATTGATAGAATTTAAGGTTTAACACATAATTAAATCCATGAAAATATGTTCCAATAATTATAAATTAATGAAAAGATTTACATAACGGTTGAATGATGCATAAAACAGCTATAAGATCTTTTAGTTTCAAAAAATCGTTGGAGTTTATGTACAACAGTTCCTAGCTATAGCGGGAATGGAAATAATTATCTCCCTTTTCAGGAGTCCTTTTTCAAGTAGACATTGCCCTTGTCATGGTAATAGTTTTCCCTATTTCCAGTGTCAGGGGATGTAATGGCCATCCTTCCTACAAGAATATGAAGCGAATAGACAACTCTCAATGACCACGGATGAGAGTACGTCTAATTTTAGCACGCGACCATGCACGCGTGATAACACTATCCTATCCTCGCTCATGTTCTTTATATGGAAATATAACACGGTATATTACATGAATAACTTAGAGAAGTGGTTTGTGTTTCAGATATGTTTCACGAGAAAGGAGGCTGTAAAATGTTTTCGGGAAGAAGAATAGCAATGGAACGTTACCGTATGTGCAGTGCAATGTAGTGCAATGCTGGGCATCACTGTCATGGTGACTGTGACTCTCTTACTACTCTCCATGGCAGTTATATGTGTCTCACCAACACCGGCGGCCACGAAGAAATGTAAGTGCCGCTCTAACCACTATCAGCAGTGAGCTTATTGGAAACAATATACTCGAACCATTTCATCAACGCAGCATATGTTTAAATCAACAATGTCACAAATTTATAGTCTTATAGGGACCTGATGATAAAATGTTGAATTGATGAAGGGGTTTAAGCATATTTTGTTTTTTACTTTTGTTATTGATGAAGTGTTTCTACATTTATAGATAAATATATAATAAGAAGAATGTAGTCTACAAATCATACACACGCACGCACAACACACACACACACACACACACATATATATATATATATATATATATATATATATAAGGTGAATATCACTATATATACTGCTAAACAATGATTAAACGACATCCATTTTACTTGGCATTCTCTGTTGCAGCGGAAGTGAAGAGAGATCATTGTAACAAGACTGTGGACATTTACGAAGACGTGTCGAGTCCGGAATTGACACCAGACAATGTAGGTCATCCAATGACGTGCTGGTACCGTTTCCGGTCCTTCAGAGGCACGCCCAGGGACTGGATTCTGCGCATCCGCTTCAAAAAGTTTAAAGTAGGCACCCTGGTCAACGCAACGCACTGTAATAATGGATATATGCAGGTATTTAAAATTTTGCTTATCATTATGTTTAACGTTTATCAGTGTTGCTCTACATTAGGGGTTTTTGAAATTTTTATCACATATATTTTTAAAACAAAATTGTCTGCTATAATAATAATAAAAGCATAATAATATTACTAATATTAATAATAATGCTTATATGATAATAGTTGTATTATAAATCTGGATCCAAATGGAATTTGTCAATATCGACTGTTCATACGGAGTTCATTATGTTCCTGAACCCTAGATTCATAAATAATCATTTCGGAAATGACGTAGTTTTCGGTAATTTTTGTTTAATGTTTGCCATACCACCTGGGACTATATTTTCTGTCTAAGTCTCAAAACCATTGTTCATTTCAGTATCTTTTCGTTGTTTGTTCCATTAATAAGTCCGGTATTTCTTTATTGAGACATGTGTATCTTTTTTCGCCACCCGTAAGACGAAACCTTTTGAATAGTGTAGCTGTCTATAGTTGCATTATTTGGTAGATTGATGCGTGTCAGTGTTGAAAATAGTTTTTCATTTCAACTGATGCGTCTTTTTTTATATATTTACTATATTGTAGTTTTATATGAACCAACATATTTTTTAACTCATGTATATGGTATAAATATGTTTATTATAGTTGATGAGAGTAGTGGCAGAATATAAACACAAAAGTGCTCACAAAGTTTTGCGTGGGGACTAGTGACACTTTAGTTACCTCACAAACTTTAGTAACTTCATACATAATGTATTTAATGTATAGCAGTTGAAAAGAAAAGAAACCCGTTTCAAGAATAGCTACTGGTAAAATAACGAGCGAAGGATCCGTGTTCCCACGACTTACAA
>JBAIZL010000201.1:295000-300229 GCA_036971475.1 Prosapia bicincta | reverse complement strand
GGAAACGCGTCAGAAACAAAAAATATCTTAATGTTAGAAAAGGCAGAAAGATATACTGGAATATATAACTGCAGTTATCTTTTGATAACAACCATAATCGCATGATTTCTAGTTTTGTAAGATATTATTATGAATTTTTAGAATTATTTTGCTTTATTTATAACGTTTTTTATCTGCAGTTACTATATACATATATATATATATATATATATATATATATATATTTTAAAACAACATAGGTTATTCAAATACAATAATATTTATTAATTTATATCCAAAGCTTTTCTTTGGCCCTGTTTAAAATTTTTAAAACGAAAACCTATTTTATTTATATACATATATATATATATATATATATATATATATATATATATATATATACTCCTTAAACAGGAAAACCTCGCCATTTAGGTTTTGAAAATGGAGTCTTTCGGAAACGCGTCAGAAACAAAAAATATCTTCATGTTAGAAAAGGCAGTAAAAAAATATACTGGAATATATAACTGCAGTTATCTTTTGATAACAACCATAATCGCATGATTTCTAGTTTTGTAAGAAATTATTATGAATTTTTAGAATTATTTTGCTTTATTTATAACGTTTTTTATCTGCAGTTACTATATACATATATATATATATATATATATATATATATATATATATATATATTAAAACAACATAGGTTATTCAAATACAATAATATTTATTAATTTATATCCAAAGCTTTTCTTTGGCCCTGTTTTAAATTTTTAAAACGAAAACCTATTTTATTTATATACCTTAATATATATATATATATATATATATATATATACTCATATATATATATATATATATATATATATATATATATATATATATATATATATATATATATATATACTCCTTAAACAGGAAAACCTCACCATTTAGGTTTTGAAAATGGAGTCTTTCGGAAACGCGTCAGAAACAAAAAATATCTTCATGTTAGAAAAGGCAGAAAGATATACTGGAATATATAACTGCAGTTATCTTTTGATAACAACCATAATCGCATGATTTCTAGTTTTGTAAGAAATTATTATGTATTTTTAGAATTATTTTGCTTTATTTATAACGTTTTTTATCTGCAGTTACTATATATATATATATATATATACTCCTTAAACAGGAAAACCTCACCATTTAGGTTTTGAAAATGGAGTCTTTCGGAAACGCGTCAGAAACAAAAAATATCTTCATGTTAGAAAAGGCAGAAAGATATACTGGAATATATAACTGCAGTTATCTTTTGATAACAACCATAATCGCATGATTTCTAGTTTTGTAAGAAATTATTATGTATTTTTAGAATTATTTTGCTTTATTTATAACGTTTTTTATCTGCAGTTACTATATACATATATATATATATATATATATATATATATATATATATATATATATATATATATATATATATATTTTAAAACAACATAGGTTATTCAAATACAATAATATTTATTAATTTATATCCAAAGCTTTTCTTTGGCCCTGTTTAAAATTTTTAAAACGAAAACCTATTTTATTTATATACATATATATATATATATATATATATATATATATATATATATATATATATATATACTCCTTAAACAGGAAAACCTCACCATTTAGGTTTTGAAAATGGAGTCTTTCGGAAACGCGTCAGAAACAAAAAATATCTTCATGTTAGAAAAGGCAGAAAGATATACTGGAATATATAACTGCAGTTATCTTTTGATAACAACCATAATCGCATGATTTCTAGTTTTGTAAGAAATTATTATGAATTTTTAGAATTATTTTGCTTTATTTATAACGTTTTTTATCTGCAGTTACTATATACATATATATATATATATATATATATATATATATATATATATATATATATATATATATATATATATATATACTCCTTAAACAGGAAAACCTCACCATTTAGGTTTTGAAAATGGAGTCTTTCGGAAACGCGTCAGAAACAAAAAATATCTTAATGTTAGAAAAGGCAGAAAGATATACTGGAACATATAACTGCAGTTATCTTTTGATAACAACCATAATCGCATGATTTCTAGTTTTGTAAGAAATTATTGTGAAATTTTAGAATTATTTTGCTTTATTTATAACGTTTTTTATCTGCAGTTACTATATATATATACCGGCAACTTAGTATCGCTTAAATTAATGGCGTGTTAAGATTGTCTAAACCTAATTTGGTATTTTATTAACATAATAATAGCTGAACTTATTGCAGTCAATCGAGAAAAGTGTGAGAATAAAAGTGCTTGATTGTTTTTTTATTTATAAAAGTGCATTCGGATATACAATATTTTTTTAATTGCTTGAAATGTTTGGAAAATAACTTTAAATTGTTGAAATTAAATTATTGCCTAGCAACCAAAATTTGTAATGAATTCAATGAAATGTTTTAAGATAAGATAAGATGCAGAATCACATTTTGTGCTATTTTGACACTTGAACATTACATGTTCGAAAATATTTGTTATGTTGTTGGAAAGCTGTTTTGCTGAAACCCTTGCGTTGTTTTAAAGGGTTAATATTTTTCGGGTAAAATAAAGGGTTTATGGGGGGGTCACGTGCCCCCTCTTGGTTACGACTCTTACACGTAGTATTTCAGAAACCTTTCCAGGAATGTACTCAACAACTTCCCAAAGTTTCATAGCGATCGGATCAGTCGTTTAGTAATGCATAAGGCTCATACATACATACTATGGATGGAGTCATGTGGGTGGATCTGCACCAAACGTCAAACGAACCGCCCGGGATTATGTTAAATTATATACCAAATTATATTAATCTCTGTTCAACGGCTTAGGCGTCCATAAGATACATACATACTCACGTCTACACATACATACATACATACATACATAGATACACACAAACATTCATTCTTATAATTATAGAAATTCTGTAGGCCTATTAAAATGTTAGACTTATATTTTTCACTGGTAAAACGTCTAAATACGTCATATACAGAAATCGAAAACTTTTGGCCCGCTATCTGGTAACTAGATTATTTTCAGTATGTTTTAGTATTGACATTTTTATCAAGCTATTATAGAATAATAAGTTCCTGTTATTTAAGGATAACTCATTTAGAAATAAACAGCTTATAAAACTGTCTATAAATATACGTGGCTATTTTCCCGTTTAAGCAATGCAAATTTTCTTATTTCAGGTTGCAACAGACGATCATCTGGATACCACCACAAGATTCTTTGCATTCTGTAAACATTAACAGATGTAACAGGAACCTTTATCGCACGGAATACGCGAGACTAGTAACCCACAGAGGAACACCTGCTGTCGCGAAGGTTCCAAGGTCAGTACGCAGGAAAGCTTTATGGGTGGATTAGATTATACTAAAATAGTCTAAAATAATTCTGCAAATTCTTAACTGTCACCAATAAACGAAATCTTACAGAACCATAAATCGAACGTAATCATCATGCCTAATAGGAAGTAGACTCATAAACTTTAACTAATATTTTTTAGATGTTTAAATTATTCTTTGTTTGAACAAACTAAATTAGTTTATTACTATCCACCATTTAAACTACCTAATAGTGCAATAAGGAACTTAACATTAACCACTCCTAATGGTTGTAAAATAAAATCGTCACATTAGTTACCATGGTAACGAAACATTCCTTGTGCTTCAACAATCATTTGTGGCATTATAAATCTGTTTATACTTTTACGAAAGTTTACAATTTTTGTATTTTAAAAGAAAAATATTTAGCTTTGAACATGATTCCATATATGTTATAAATTGTAAGTACACAATGTTATATACAGTATATATAAATAATAATTTATAAATGCCATAATCTGAGCCCGCGAGCATAACGGCAATGCATAGCGATTCAAGCGTCAATAATTTTCCAAGTATGCGGAATTTATGCTGTAAAAATGTTGGAGGAATGGCC
The DNA here is from genome assembly GCA_036971475.1 of Prosapia bicincta. NCBI lineage: Eukaryota > Metazoa > Arthropoda > Insecta > Hemiptera > Cercopidae > Prosapia > Prosapia bicincta. The sequence goes on along the minus strand of JBAIZL010000201.1, from coordinate 296,270 downwards.
AGAGGTTTGACGATCGTTGCTGGGCCTGATTAGTGAATTTACCTTTAAAATATGTCTGTATATAACGTTTATGTACCCATAATTATAAAAATAATTACAAGCGAATTTTATTATACCATTGATGATACAGTTGCGTCATAAAGCAACAAACTGTTGCAAATCGGTGACTAAATGCTTGAATCTGTGGATGCATGAATTGAACTGCTATATCGATCTTATCAATTAGCAGAAAAGGATTAAATAAGCATAACGCAATTAGTAGGTAAATTTAAATGTTTTTCTGAAGTCATTGAATAAAATTTGAAGTGCTGAGGGAATTTGTGTTTTATTTTTGTAGTTTAAGGGGGTCATCCAGTGTTGCTGTTATAGTCCATGAAGGCTAGGATGTGGTTGTTAACATAGTTAGAAGCATACAGCGTGTGTTAGAGGATAGAAGAGGGATTATCGCTGTCGGAACGTATGTGAAGGGTCACTCACGTGAAGTATAGAAGTATACTTACTTGTTATGGGCGTATAAAGAAGTATCTATACTCACGTTACAATCTAAGCTAGGTTCGACAATGTAGAAGAGTAGACTAACGTAAGGTTAATCTATGCCCTAACAGCCAATTGGTGCTCCCTTGTATGATCAAGACTAAATAAGGGTAGACATAGGTAGGCCTAATACACGACCTGTATTAGGGAATAGTGTTGAAGTATGGTCTTACTTCAACATGGCAACATACTTGATTTCTATCTACTCTCTTCCGGTGGTAAAATAACTATGTATCCACAACACACCCTTGTATGATCAAGGATAAGTAATGGTGAAATTAGATCTGTCTGAAACAGGAGTAACCTAACCCCTTGAGATGGAAGTAAGGATGCAACCCTTACCTGTTCTCCATTGGCTCATGAAGTAGCTTCTTCACCCTTACCTCTCATTTACATGAAGAATAAGGGAGTGTAGATGTAGGTTGGTCTTAATACAGGACTTACGTACCCCTTGATCGTAGGAGTTGGGATAAGGTATGATGCCATTTTAACGGGGTCGCCTCTCCTCCGGGTGCGAGAAAGTTTCCTTAACATACTTTGACTTAACAGAGTAACATGTTAAAGGTTATGGTTATCCGTCGGTCCTAGCATATACGATGTAACATATTGTTACGACAGTTGTAGTAATAGTAGACGCTAAGATACTAAAAGTATAAATGTACGAAGTAGAAGATACGATAGAATTATAACACAAGGTGGTGATAATATTTTCGTATGAAATATTTCCATCTATACA
>JBAIZL010000201.1:217500-290000 GCA_036971475.1 Prosapia bicincta | reverse complement strand
ATATAAAATGTATTGCTACTCGTTATAGGGGTTTTTCTTTAATTTGAAAGTATTTGTCATATTATTTAATGTATGTCCTACTAGTTTAAAATGAAACGCGAAAATAAGCGTTGTAATTTACTGTATAAATGTTTCAAAACGAATACGCCTGCCATTTCAGCTTATTCAACATGAACATGATTCTTCATAAAACAAATAAAACAAAGTGTTTTCTAAGAATAATGATTTTAATTTTGTTTGAATACTGAAACACACATTTTGTTATACTAGTTATAATTTCTAATTAGTTTAGAAATAAAAAAAAAAATTTATACTGAAATGTGGGTGATTTTAATATAGCTAGACATTTTTCATTCGGTAAAACCCGTTTTATCTATTTCTTTTTCGTTATTTAAAATAACTTTCCGTAGGGTTTTACACCAAAATTGTAATGTTTGAAAACTCCGAAACGTGCCTTTGTTTTACTTATTTTGGCTGCATGTCGTTTATATTTCCATATAAATGTTATGACTTTAATGAAGCTTAAGTTTAAAAACTATATTTATACATTTATTCCATGTTTTCATTACAACATCCAATATATGACAATGAAGGATAAACTACATTAACTTAAACAATATTGCATACAATAATACTGTGTACTGTTTTACAACAATAGGATTACGACAATATTGTTGTAATTTAATTGTTTGTACTTGTTTGAACACAACTTTTCACTTACCTTATATTTTCAAAAGCCTACGCCAATTTCATCACAAAAACAAATACAAAAATCACATCAAAATTATTAATAAAAAGCAGTGTCACGCAAATGTCAGACGGGCACTAGAGATACACTCTGTGTTACGTTGGCAAGTGGATGTGTGACGGAGTAGGATGCGGGAGAGAGCACAGCCTTATACACACTGAATGCGCAGCGTCCTCAGTGGAAGCCCAGATCTGCACGCGTGCGCACTGGAAAAGACCCTCCCCACTCGATATTTAGATGCAAATTTAGTATTTTTCGGCTTTCCGTAATCATTTATTGAGTATCATCTTTACCCCGCCGTAAGGGGTGTTTTACAGGGGGTGTGGAGTATAAATTATGCCCGTTTTAATTATGCGCCGTTTTAAAGGAATTTGCATTTTGTCTTTTGTTAATTAAATTTGAATTTTATAACAAGGTGTATGCTTTGATTTAATTTCGGTTTGAATTAATTTCAGAAGAGTTCTTTCGCGCTTCGCATTCTAATTGTCCGTTTTAATTTTTTTTAAATATTAATTTTTATTCATTTAATTTCCTTACAAAATGGAACACAAACAACCATTTACAAGGGAATTTTAATTGTGTGCTTATCACTTGTAAGCTTTGTACTTTATATCTGAAATTTACTTTGAAGTATTTTCTTGAAATAATTTTAAAATTCAATTTGCTTATTACAGGCTACATTATTAGTTTTTAAAAAATCCCTCAAGTTGAAAGTAAATGATCAATTAACTACATTTGTTCTGTATTTTCTCCTATCCTTCAATCGCAATTTTGAAATTTGAGTTATTATTCTTCGATTCTGTGGAACGTAATCTGTACAATTGTACATCTTAAAACAGGAAATATATACATAGATTTTCCTACTTAGTTCAGTGAAGTAATATTTTATTTTAGTCACTTTTACTGAAGTATTACAATTTATATAAATCAAGTAACACATATGCGTTAAAACAGCTGTTCTATCACATAACCTATAACACAACATCTGCCGTCTAATGAAATCATATGTAATCACTTATTCTAAGCCAAATAGGACGACGAAATAACCATATTGCATACCATGCCCCTTTTTTATCTATTTTGTCTTTCACATACAACTCAAATTAATTATCTAAATGTATATAATATATATAATGTTTAAATAAACTGTATTACCATCAATTGTCGCCCCCCTACAAGCTTACAAACATTATTTGAACATGAGTTGATGAAAACATTATTTTATTAACCGCTGACAACTTGTACAAGATCTTTATAAGGACAGTGAACTAGATAAAGAATTATAAAATGAAACATTTGGTATACATAAACAATAGTATAGTTTTTATAAATGCACTATTAAGTATTTAATACCACCGTCTTTTTCTTTATGAAACGTTTTAATTCATTTGGATACGGAGTAAGAGTTTTAAAAAAGTATTTCTTTAATTTCTAGATCGAGAAGTCACACCTACTTTACGTCTGTGCTTCAAAACACAGATAGAGATTTTTATAGTATATTCTGTAATTGCTTATTCAAAAATAACCACAAGTAGTAAATAGGGTTTAATTTCTGTGAATATTCAGGTCAATCCAAAGATCGAATCCAGTTTTAACACATAAACAGGTTAACTTCACTGGGTGGCAAAGAGGGTATTTATTTAAAAATACTGTATTATCAGGCAAACGTTAAACTGAAACAGTTTTAACCGTCTGGTATCAGTGTTACAACACAACGAACTAAAAATTACCTCTCCTTGTTATTAACATGAAAAAGATATTATTTTATTAAATCATTGTTACACTAGTTCCTAGTTTATTTAAAATAAAATTTTCTCTATAGAGAGGGTCGTTTTAATTTTTTAATTAAACGTAAATAATTACGTCCCTTATTGGAATATATATATATATATATATATATATATATATATATATATATATATTTATATATTTCTATATATATATATATATATATATATATATATATATATACATATAGATAGATAGATAGATAGATAGATATATATTCATAATGTATTACATCATTTTTGCATTATAAATAATAGCCTAATCACGCTATGTTCCGTCACGCAGGATAATCGTTCCGACTGAGATGGGACATGCAAAACGAGGCAATTGCAGTATTACCAACGATTTCATACAAGAATTACATTTCTTTTTTTAAAGGTTATGTTTAAGCAGTATCGTATTCTAATACAGTTTTCGAATTCAGATAATGGTGTATTAAGAGCCACGTATATGCTAGAGGCAAACACAGGCACACACACACACACACACACACACACACAAATATATATATATATATATATATATATATATATATATATATATATATATATATATATATATATATATATGCGTGCGTGTGTGTATTTTGAAAGGCTTTTAGTAATATTTAAATGTGGAATCAAATAATAATATTTCAATTTAAAACGCATATTATGAAATATCACATAGGTAACATTGTTTGTGTTGATTAATTTACTTAAAGAGAAACATTAAAACATAAATATTAAACATTTGAATTTTTATGTTCAAATTTATATCATTTTTATCCAGCTGTGTAAGAAACGACCCGGTGAAAATATTTGCTTCATCACAGTTCATATGTTTAATCAAATAGCGTATTTTTACAGAGACATTAACGATGGTCTCTCGTTATTTCATAATTTTAATAATAACTTCAACAATACAGGAAATAAATTTTTAAAAATTTGCTTAAATAACTATTATTAGAGTCGTTGAAATAATCGCCGTTTTATTATAATTTTTATTTTAGTTGTACGTAAAAATAGATTAGGCAACAAAGAAAACGCTGCTTACATTTAAAAAAAGTAAAAATCGTTTTGCAATACTCAGAAATTTTCTGCGTTTATAAATCCTTACTACCTTGTACAAACCTAGCGACCGTGTGTCACACATGTTTCGAGGCACGTTTCTTGTTCCGGAACTGTACCGACGCAGATGTGGCGCGGCCATTGTTCCGCGTCCAAATGGGAAACTTGAGACATAGATGGGGAGTATTTCTGCATTGTTTTATGCTATGAGACCTCAGTCCTTACATAACTAGACATCAGTTAGACATGTTTGCAGTGGGTTATAATATTAGATATCAATATACATATAGGAATATATATTTATATATATATATATATATATATATATATATATATATATATATATATATATATATTTAGAGAGAGAGAGAGAGTAAGAGGAATATATATATATATATATATATATATATATATATATATATATATATATGCCTATATATACATAGAAAAATGTAGGAAATAAGACATCAATAAACTAATTTGATGATAGTATAAATAATAAATTATTCTATAATAATAATATAGGATCTGGTTTTAAAACTTGTCCAGACGATAATAATAATAATAATAATGATTGATTTTAACAGGTTGCTTTCAGCGATCCACAGCTGCTTTATTCATATTGTCGGTAGCTAAGTTTCCTTTCTCAGTGATAGAGCAACACTTATGTAGTTTATCCTTATACTGTTTAGTGTTTCTAAGCTATATCCTAGCTACCGGAGATAGATTTGACGAAATGTAAAACCTAATCCCTTTCCGTATATTTCAGAATTATATAAATGTAACATGTAGACGAGGAGGAAACAGCTGTCGTTAGATTAGTGTTAGGTGAGGACGCTTTGTATAAACAACTACGCACTTCTCTCTGTCTTTTGTCTCTCTCAGGAAATCATTCCCCTTTATTACAGTGCCGTGTAAAGTTTTCCTGGAATTCATCCCGAAAGTTTTCTTCTATGGTATGTGTTCATGCAGTTGATTATATAATATTTTGCAACAATAATTTTAATAATTGCGTCTTCCATAAGACATTTATAAAACCTTTGTTTTGTTTCTTAAATTTTGCAATGTGCAATGTCACTGGTTTCGATAAAGTTTTAAATTCGGAAGGCAATATCTGAAATTGATTTTCTGTATTTCTTTTGATATTTCGTCTTATAAAAGACTAAGTAGGTTGTAAACAACAAAAGCAAAGTTAGGAATAGAGCAATTACGTGCTAGTGTGTTATCCTGGAGATAGTCGTAGGGACTTTTATGATAGGCGTGTGTTATGCGGGAAAGTGTTGAATAAAGAAATAAGGTGAAAAGGAAAAATGATGACAGGAAGTACCTGTCTTTCGAACTTACCTCCTCGTAGAAGAACACTATGGTTGTTCATTATGTGGGAAATCTCTGTATCTACCGTACTTGGTACCTCTATCATCACGAATCTAACCTGACTAGCGTTAGGCCCGAGACTTGGTGCTTGATGCTACGACCCGTGGTACCTTTATCCAAGAATCTTGCTAAGTGGACAGGTGACCACCCCTGGAACAAGACGAAATCCAACGCGACACTGCTGTTTAACCGGTTTTCCGGAACTACTCAGAACCAAAAGAACATTTGAAATTGTCAGGTTTCCATACCTCGATACCCCATCGGATTAGTTCGGTCCAGGTAGTGGAATAGGATCTTTTGTACACTTCCGGTTAGCCTTACCTAAGAGCTGGCCGTCAGACTAGTGACTTGGTCTTAGGAGGCCTAAACCCAACCCGTAGGACATTTAGAGCACATTTATGATACAAATACAATGCTTAAAAATTCAGTAGTTCAACCCTTCCGGCTCCTATCCGCATGGATATATTTGTAATTCCAGTACAACCCGCAACGTAATAATGCAACGTATCAACCAATGCGGGGCTCCTCTTTGGGATAAGTCAAAAAGGAATGAGAAAAATCATAAAACAATTTTATTGAACAATTGTTTTAATTTAGTGAAAGAAAAACATTAAAACAAATTTAAAATAATAAACATAGTATACATGTTTACCCAGACATATCACATATATCACGCTTACAAATAGTAAATGGTATTAGTAAATAAAAAAACTTTTATGATAAAGTTATTGGAATTGGTTTCCGTATAAAAATAAGTTAGAAGTTACTTGTCATTGTGGTAGTGTTGGTTTAACGTTAATATACATATAAGCTGAATCAATTAGAAACTACCATTACTGCTGCACCACGATTTCAATAATAATTATAGTATGCTAAGGTGAGATGAGATTTATGATTGGTAATTTACTAGAAAATACTAAATCGTTGAGATACACTGATGCAGTGGGTAGATATGTTCCGACGACTCTGATAAGTAGTCGGCTTGAGATACCCTTCACGTGTGATCCTGACTATAACTCGCAAGACATAGCAAGAGACGTGAAGTGGCCTCCTTGACATTGAGAGATGGGGAGGGGGTAGAGCGTTATCTTATTTGTCTCAGTGTATGTCGGACTTATCTGCTTTCAAACTCGGTTCGCCACAACCACTGTATCTTGTTCACCACTATGCCTGGATACGAGGTTGAGGGGGATATCAGCCTGGCTTTCCCCCTCTATCGTCGGCTAACTTCCCTAGTGTCTCTTTCTATGTCTCACAAATTATACCAGTTCTCTAAGTATTCAACAAGGCCGTTTAATTTACTAATGTTAATCCTATATTTACCCACGAAACACTTCAAGCCTTTATAGATGATGATAGCCAACTTGTGTCAGGGTCCTGATTAAATATTACACAAGACAGGATTTCAGATTATTTTGTTTCTAATAATTTGTCGTATATAACTTTTAAAATAATCATTTAGAAAAGATTCTTTAAAATTATAATTTTAGAACATTAAAGATATTTTTAAAACACTGAAAGAAAAGTTTCGAAAATGCCTAAAGTAAATGTACACAGCTTACAAAATGTTTTGGCTCATACAGTTTAGGAAATCTCTATTTATATTTCTGCAACGTCGGAAGGGATGTTGATAAAACTATATCCAGGGCCACTAAGCCGTACGTGTATACACCAAAGTGGATTTTTCCACCCTCTAATTCAACTTGATAAATTACTTCACTGGGGGCAGTTTATTTTTCATCTTTCATTAACCCCAATGTGTTCTCCCCGGGAGATATTTCTACAGGAAATACAAATTACTTGGCGAAATACTGCGTATATTTTCGAAATTGTAAAAGTAAACAAATTTAGAGAATTGTCGAGTAGCAGAAAGCCTGTATTAGATACATTACCACGGGATACAGAGAACAAAATCTGCTCATATTTGTTTAGAAAGAATGTAAAGGACGGCGATGTCAAAAGCTTTCCACAACAGAGGTGGATTTAATTTACAATTCAATTCACTGAATAAAATACAACTTTTTAGAAATTATATATTTACGTATTTGCCATTTTGCTAAGAGCATGTTTATTTAAGGTGATCGACCCTGCTTTAGCCATAAACGTCTCTACGCTAATCGGATCGTTAAGACTTCTCCTTAGTTAGATGAATCTATTTACCTCCCCAAATTCTTCCCTTACAAGGCGATGTAACTGACATCCTATTAACCCTGGTCTAGACCAGGTCAACAATCCTTCAGGCAATGCCCCGATAATATCCTTATAAAGTTACAAGGTGGCATTATGTCCTTTTCATAGCCTTATCTAATTCCATCTGTCATTTCTCATCCCCTACTGTTATAAGTATTCAGAACGGGCAGACACTTCTCTATAATCCGGATAGAGGGTAGGTCTCTTCAGGTAGCGAAAAAAATACAATTTTTGAAGTGTAAACCTCTACACCGATTCCTACAAAACCTATTGGATAGACTTAAACACACAATTTGGCAACAGTATAACTTCCATCAGGTTACGATATGAGTCCCCTCAAAGTGAATTAAATATAACATATGATTTCATGCAACAGCTGATTTTATGTTATAGGTTATGTTGTAGAACAGTTGTTTTACACGTAGATTGTTACATTATTTCTCGAGCATTGTTCAGGAAAAAGGTATACTTTTGAATATTAGATCTTTTTACTAACATCCCCCACTTTCACTAACTAATCTTTGTTATAATTAATCCTTTGATTATTCACATATATCAAAGCTTTTATTATTTCTTTCTTTTAAAGGCTACACTTCCAGAACGTGTATTATATCAAGGCAACATAAAATTCCAACACCCTTATTCTAATAATCTTATAACTGCCTCAGTAGCGAAGCTTAGTGTTCATTTTTATAAACACTTGTTTGCTATTATTCCATTGATGTGTGTAGTTTATAATTTTACCCCTACGAAATGTATTAAAATTGTAATCAAAAGGGTTAAATGTAATCTCTTGGCTTAGGACGTTTGCTCACCGGGGCGCACATCTGAACAAATAAATAGAATAGATACACCAGGTTAAACAAAATATTCTAATATAATAACTAAAATAAACTAAACTGTAATGAATCGCCGTGTGTGGTTTTAGTGTTGTTTTAGCTGTGACGGTTTATGAGTTTCTTGATAGTATCAATGTATTAGATTGATAAAAAGCTTCCAGAATATACTTATATATATATATATATATATATATATATATATATATATATATACTGGTGTTAATGAAATGTATTTACGTTATTAAATAAACTAGTTAAACATTATCTACAAATCTTGTGTCTATAGGCCTAAAACATATGTTAAATTAGAAATAAAATTGTTGCTAAATTTATACAAATTGCAAAATTTCTTTTGTTGCTGTAACATTATAGACATTAAATATAGTATCATATTTAGAATGTATTTGTATTTGTTCTTTTAATAATTTTTTATTATTATTATTGTATTTATATATTTCGAATGGTTCATATATATTCATTCTTAATCCCTTATTAATTTCTTTTATAAGTTTCATATTTTCAATATTTGGAAATTGGTGCTTATTATTAATACAATGATTTGCAAAATTTAATTTATATATTTCGGGATTAATATAGGCATTTAAATGTTCTTTATATCTTTCTTTTAATTTTTTCTTGGTTTGACCTAAGCTTTATTACAGTTTTCGCCTTCTAATTTATAAACACCACCTTTTTCATGCATAATATAATAAACATAATAAATAACAATAATAAAATAATTATTATGCATGAAAAAGGTGGGGTTATAAATTAGAATGCGAAAACCGTAATAAAGCTTAGGTCAAACCAAGAAAAAATTAAAAGATAGATATAAAGAACATTTGAATGCCTATATTAATCCAGAAATATATAAATAAATTTTGCAAGTCATTGTATTAATAATAAGCACCAATTTCCAAATATTGAAAATATGAAACTTATAAAAGAAATAATAAGGGATTAAGAATGAATATATATGAACCATTCGAAATATATAAATACAATAATAATAACAAATTAATAAAAGAACAAATACAAATACATTTTAAATTTGATACTATATTCAATGTCTATAATGTTACAGCCACAAAATAAATTTGGCAATTTGTATACTGTTTACCAACGAAAAGCTTTGGATATAAATTAATAAATATTCTTGTATTTGAATAACCTATGTTGTTTTAAATTATTAAACAAGAAAACGTATTATATATATATATATATATATATATATATATATATATATATATATATGTATACATACATACACACACACACACAAACACACACACACACACAATGTGATTAACTACGAAATGCAGAAAGTCTGACAGTTCATTCATCATGTACTAATAATGGGAAGAGGTTGTAGAAACATGGCTCTGAAATTTATCGCTAGCGATATCAGCTCACAATATAAAAACCTAAATTGAATTGTTTCTTTGGTTTTTTTTTGACTTGATACAATGAACAAACCCTGTCCCAGAACTATACGTTATGTAGTTTTTGAGAATACTGGTGTCAAATGCTAAAAAAATGGAGTATTAAAACACATTTTGTCATCTTTGGCCAACAACAACTTTGTTATTTCACCAAGAAACGAATAATAACTTTAATAAAACTTGTAGAAAATATTATTCTGAACAAAACTGTGTGAATAAAGAACACAGAAAGTAATAGATATTTGATTAAATTTATATTCATAACGACACAACACACATTTTACATTTGATTGACAATAACATTGTTACAATTAAAGAATAAAAATATGGTACAACTCACAAATATACAATTTTTTATTTCATACACGTTTCAATGACTAATTTTTCGTCATCCTCAGTGAAGATATACAAATGAAATTAACTAAAAAAATATATATATATTAAACATAACCTATAAAGTTTTAACAAAAATAAAAACTTTATAGGTTATGTTTAATATATATATATATATATATATATATATATATATATATTTGTTTAGTTAATTTTATTTGTGTATCTTCATTGAGGATGACGATAAATTAGTCGTTGAAACGCGTATGAAATAAAAAATTGTATATTTGTGAGTTGTACCATATTTGTATTCTTTAATTATAACTTTCACTCACAAGCCACCTGGAATATTATTTATTTTAATAACATTGTTAATTATCCATAACTAAACTGGTGTATATTTATGGAGTATGTGAAGGCAGTGCTATGGCCACTGCTGAAGAATACAGACGTTACCCTCAGCGCAGAATTCCAAATCCTGGATCAGTGATATATATCTTATGTTACGAGATACAGGATCACTTCCTAGTGCAAAGTTCCAGTATGGCCGCTCTTGCCTAGATGACGTTATTGTAGAGGGAAGTATTGTTGCTGCTGTTGAATATAGTCCAGGTATTAGTACAAGAATACGGTTCAGGGTTACGCAAAGTTCCAGTATGGCCGCTCTTGCCAACATGACGTTATTGTAGAGGGAAGTATTGTTGCTGCTGTTGAATATAGTCCAGGTATTAGTACAAGAATACGGTTCAGGGTTACGCAAAGTTCCAGTATGGCCGCTCTTGCCAACATGACGTTATTGTAGAGGGAAGTATTGTTGCTGCTGTTGAATATAGTCCAGGTATTAGTACAAGAATACGGTTCAGGGTTACGCAAAGTTCCAGTATGGCCGCTCTTGCCTACATGACGTTATTGTAGAGGGAAGTATTGTTGCTGCTGTTGAATATAGTAAAGGTATTAGTACAAGAATACGATTCAGGGTTACGCAAAGTTCCAGTATGGCCGCTCTTGCCAACATGACGTTATTGTAGATGGAAGTATTGTTGCTGCTGTTGAATATAGTAAAGGTATTAGTACAAGAATACGGTTCAGGGTTACGCAAAGTTCAAGTATGGCCGCTCTTGCCTACATGACGTTATTGTAGAGGGAAGTATTGTTGCTGCTGTTGAATATAGTAAAGGTATTAGTACAAGAATACGATTCAGGGTTACGCAAAGTTCCAGTATGGCCGCTCTTGCCAACATGACGTTATTGTAGAGGGAAGTATTGTTGCTGCTGTTGAATATAGTCCAGGTGTTAGTACAACAATACGGTTCAGGGTTACGCAAATTTCCAGTATGGCCGCTCTTGCCAACATGACGTTATTGTAGTGGGAAGTATTGTTGCTGCTGTTGAATATAGTCCAGGTATTAGTACAATAATACGGTTCAGGGTTACGCAAAGTTCCAGTATGGCCGCTCTTGCCAACATGACGTTATTGTAGATGGAAGTATTGTTGCTGCTGTTGAATATAGTCCAGGTATTAGTACAAGAATACGGTTCAGGGTTACGCAAAGTTCCAGTATGGCCGCTCTTGCCTAGATGACGTTATTGTAGAGGGAAGTATTGTTGCTGCTGTTGAATATAGTCCAGGTATTAGTACAATAATACGGTTCAGGGTTACGCAAAGTTCCAGTATGGCCGCTCTTGCCAACATGACGTTATTGTAGTGGGAAGTATTGTTGCTGCTGTTGAATATAGTCCAGGTATTAGTACAAGAATACGGTTCAGGGTTACGCAAAGTTCCAGTATGGCCGCTCTTGCCTACATGACGTTATTGTAAAGGGAAATATTGTTGCTACTGTTGAATATAGTCCAGGTATTAGTACAAGAATACGGTTCAGCTGTACTTCCAACATGATACCGAATCGCCTCAATTTTTAAATATTGTTTTCACCTAATTGAATTAACAATTTCCAAAAAAATTTTGCGGTCGTGGAGGTCCTACACACTAAGTAATAATAATATGCCGATGGATTTTTCCATATGGGGATGTATGAAACAGAACGTTTACGAGGTTAAAGTACATTCCCGTAAGGCGCTACTAAGACGTATTTTAAGGGAAAGTTGTGTTGAGTCACAGAAACCAACAAGAGCCATCCCCAAAAGAGAAGAAAATGCATTGAAGCAGACAGATGCAATTTAAAAAATTTACTATAATTTGGTTGTATAGGATAGGAATAATGTTTTTTGCTTATTTTTACATTGTGCTCTAGTTAATAACAATTTATTTCATCAAACATGTATTTGCTTTTTGTGTTCTTTATTTACACCGTTTTGTTCAGCATAACACACGTTATTTTACACACGAATTCTACACACATTTAATAAAATTTTAATCTGTTTTCTGGTGAAATAACAAAGATATTTTTGCAAAAAAACATGAAAAACTGTGCTTTTTCCTCCATCTTTTGCATTTGACACGGGTTTTCTTAAAAACTACAAAAAACTTATAGTTCTGATAAAATTTTTTATTTAATTTATCAGGTCAAAAATCATAAAAAAACAACTGAATTCGTCTCTTAATCTACCTTACCAGTTTTTCAGAAAGACCTCGATTAAGATGGTGAACTGATATCTTGGCGAAATCTTTAGCTAGCCGTAACTCGCTAACAAGCATTTCCGAACCCATATTTTATGCCAAATTTTCTCATTATTATTATTACATCTAGCATGAGTTTTCATAGTTTCTGCATTTAATCGTGACACACTGTGTGTGTGTGTGTGTGTGTGTGTGTGTGTGTGTGTGTGTGTGTGTGTGTGTGTGTGTGTGTGTGTGTGTGTGTGAGTGTGTGAGTGTGCATGTGTGTGTGTGTGTGTGTGTGTGTGTGTGTTTGTGTGTATACACAAGCGGAATTTTGAGGTTCTATTATATATATATATATATATATATATATATATATATATATATACAGTATAGCCTCAAATTTCCGAATCATGATTTTTGGAGCCTCCGTTAATTTCGAGCCCATTTCTATTCCAGCCTATTTTATTTATTTAAAAAATAGATGATTCGGGCCTCTAAGATATGTTTATATCAACACTCTATAAGAGTCGAGTCGAGTCTCCAAGAATTGATCATACTAATACGGCATGCAAAAGAAAAGAGTCGTATATATATATATATATATATATATATATATATATGTATATATATATATATATATATATATATATATGTTTTTATATTTGCATAATCTGTCCGTCATATTTTCATTTCAGAAGTTATGTTTACCTTTTCTTTGGATATATATGTTTATAATTTTTCGATCCGTCTACATTTTGTCGAACAAAGACGACGTATTACCGACGATTGACCAAATATTTGTTCAGCTGTGCGCTTGTAGAAAGACTTTCTCCAGTTTTATCACATGGCGTCCATCAAAGCGCTGCTGAGATAAATTTTCTAAACGTTATATAACGTCAAGTTAGGAAGCCTCCGGTTTGAAAATTCCATATGCTAACTTATCTTTGTTCACATTCCGTTTTTTTCAAGTTTGGAGAGAAGTTGAAAATTTTGTTAATTCGTTTTTTCGATAGGCACAGATTTTCGCAATACTTTATTTTACTGGCATGTTTTAAAAACATTCTCGTTGTATTTGTAATGTTTTTGGTGCATTTATAAATTCCTTAAACATGTTTCCATAGATGTAGAGTAATAAAAAATCATATTTTGGTATAAATAAAGAGAATAATTATTTATAAAACTCTCCTAGAAACTAATAAGTCTAACCGTATGAGCAGTTGTGTTGTATTAAGAGTTGAAATTACACACAGCGACTGTATTACTGTTTGCCCATTGCATACTTGCTGGTCAACCAACACACGAACATATCAGTGCACGGTAAACAAGTCGTTAAAATCTCCCGGTATGACGTCATTTATATGAACCAACAAAGTACTTCCGTTTTGTTTGAGTTTTTTATTTAAAATATTCAATCTTCGTTGTTTACTTTAAAAACTTGAAATAATAACATGAATATCCTTGGATACTTCATAGTCCTGAATTTTTCTTTATTTTATTTTTCTATTTCATAAAAACTCCAAAAGTTTATATAATCTCATCTTTGAGATTTAAATTTTAATATGAAAACTTGTTTTCATTCTAAACTATATAAACCAACAGATTTATACAAAAGTGGTTTATTGTGATTGCTAAATCTTCACTAAAAATATTCTTTACACAAGGTTTCTGGAGAAAATATGAGTTGAAAAAGTTTAACTCTAATTTTGAATTAGCTCCAAAAGAAACCTCAAGTTACTGTTCCCACTAGTTCGCTCCTCCATTTGTTTATCTGACCACCAATTAATCTCCGAAATGATAGATATTGTATTAGAAAACTTGTATCAAAGTTTTGTCTCAATCTCTATCAACAAAATACCTATCTTTCTTATTGTAGTTCGAGTCTAGAACAACTAAATTGAAAATAATTCCAGGAGAGTACATAAAAAAATAAATATAGGCTACAGAGCCAAACTAGATGGAACACGTGGCGGGATTCTGTTATATATACACATAACTCTAACACGACAGTACGGAAGAGGAGAAAATAAGTAGAAGTAAAATTATGGTCACAGAAAGAGGATTTTGGAGAGGGTGCAATAAACATTTTTGGCCCAAAGAAAAGATTTTGGAGAAGGGGTTTCGTCTTTCTTACACTGAAAGAATAGGACCAAATATGTTGAAAGGCGTCTGATATTGTTTGAACATGCTGGAAGAGTTATAGATAAGAGATCTATCAAGAGTAACAAAAAGTAAAATAGGCAGACAAAACAAAAGCAGAATGTGACTCTCATACAGGTAGACCAGGCTACGAAGAAGGGATTGAAATAGAAGAAACTTACGAACAAATGGAAAATGGCTAAGTGAGGGAGGAAATATTAGTTAGATAAAATTGTTTCAGTAATGTCAGTGATATTGATCAAGATATTTACGAATTTATTATACTTGTGAATAGTATTGTTATGAATAGTATGGTTAATGAAGTGTTTACTTTGGAGTGAATAAATGGTAGCAAAAATGACATATGCAATTATAGTTCTTATCTGAACCGCTCTACCCCTTCCATCTATATGCATTGTCGGTATTGTCAAGAGCAGTTTCTGTAAGACCTGTTAAACGACCAAATATCATTGAAAGCCTCATATCATTAAACAATACCAATAGTTTGTTGAACAAAAATGTGTATTGGAATTTTATTAGTATGGTCTGGTTTTGCGGGAAACCACTTTTAAAACGTTTAAAAAATGTTGATTTAAATTTTCGTAACACATAGTTAAAACGTTTTTATGAACCAGTATAGCAAGTAAAATTATGAGGTCTTTCTAAATATAAATGTCGAAGATCTTTTTTTCTTTAATTGTCTAACGTAAACACTTTTATAAACATTTCTATTTAGTCGCTTTTGCTCATCAAATTTCCAGGTTTCTATAGATAATGTCGTGTAGGAACCCTTTATATGACATGTAAAACATTATATCTATATTATTCGTGTAACAAGATTCATAATCAATAATTTACCAACATGTTTCTGAGTGTCTGAATGTTTCGGCCCATATCTCGTGAATTATGTTTTCCACTATGAATTCTGGTATTTAGAAATCAAAAGGTTAATAACCAAACTAATTCATTTGCAAGTAAACCTGATGGTAAAATTCCGCGTTCATAGTTATATAAATATTACCTTTTCAGTTGAGCTTGGTTCAAGACTTCATTCCTAACCAACCCAAAATAATATTTGCACAACAAATCGACGCTCTATGCTGCCTTCCTTTCCGCCGTTCATATCTCCATAACCCTAGATTAAAGCATTTAATAACACTTCCAGAGACAACCGATGGGGATAACGTTGTAAAGAACCTTCTGTCTTTGTTAGGTATTAAATTTACTTGAGTAATACGTTGGCGGAACTGTGATATAACTACAACGTAAAAGTTCCGCGTGAGTCACGCACAATGGCCGAATGTTTACAGAGACGTTTTATTCTACGATTCCAGGAATCCCAAACTTTTATTTAATTTACTTGTTTTGTAGGTTTATGATCTGGAACTAAAATTGTTCTTGTTTTCTTTACTTTTATTTTCTTTATCGTAAAGTTTCCCGATTTATGTCAATACATTTAACGTACAACGTCAACAAAACACTGATTTCTTAACTAAAAGAATTACTTTTATTAATTTTGTTTCTATTACCGACAAAAAATATAATTATTTTAAAAAAAAGTATGACGTTTATGTTATTTTATACAGTGTGTATAAAAATGTATGTGTTATTGGCCCTAACATTTATGAAACATCATATTCTGTTAAATTATATAAAAAGATTTGTTTCGGAATGTTTTTAAATATTTGATTTATTTTCTTGCATCAGTTTGATATTCTCTACGAATGAAATATTGCAAACATAAATGTTAAGTAATAATGACGAATGGGTACCATACAATTTCTTATAAGAATTCTGGTAAGTAATGTTTAAATAATTATTTTATAAATTTCAAATCAGACTTTTAAGTGTTCCCGCTGTGAAAAATTGTTTGCTGAGAATTATATGGATCTATTTTTTTTTAACGAATAGAAATAACATAGCAGAGGTAAGTTTATGGATATTTATATTTTAGAGTACTTAGTTACTATCAATTGTATAATTTAAAAGAACATAACTCAAGATATGCCACTAATATATAAAGGGATTATTTAATATGGTCATGAAATTTATGTTATTATAATATAGTAGTTTTTTTTTTTTGTATATTGTCTAGCATCGAACTTACTCTAGATTTCGTAAAAGGTCGCATCATTAAGTATTCTGATTATAATATAATTATCAGAGAACATTTCAGTTATCACACCATGATTGTTATTTTTTTTATCTTAGAAATTCATTTCCATTTCCGGCTACTACTTCCTCCCTTTTGGAAGGCTTTTCCAAGTACAGCAAAACCTATCACATTCGGATCAATTTGGTAACAGCCAGATCCGGATAACAAAGAAATCCGGATATAGGAGGCGTTATATAGTGACGTACGTCTGTGCAATAAGTTACACTTATTGAATATTGTAATTATATTTTAATAGCAATATAGAACTCTGAGTACAATTTAGTTACATGCCTGTGTGCAGTTCCATAAGACTGTGCTGTACATACATATGTACATTAATTATCAGTTTTGTGGAAAAAAAGATATAATTGAGATTTGTTTGTTCCGTTGTGCACGTACCTATGATGAATTTTTTCTTCACCTTCAAAAGAGTAGGCAATCAGCTGCGGTTTGCTTCGTCTTGTTGTTGACGTACTCGATCAGCTGGTCATATCTCTGGAATATTTCATATTCGTCATGGTTTGTTTTATTTTGTCACCTTCGCCAGGGGCTGGCTGTATCCTCGTTTAGTCTATAACGTCACTAGTAGTAAACTCATAACATTAATCCTCTTCCGTCCATTCATTCACGCCAACACTTTTCTTGTCCTTACAGCCAGGAACGTTTCGAAAAGATCAACGATTTCTTCATTTCTTTATCTAACAAGATTCTACAATTATAATATGTTTTCAATACCCTCATTGTTCTATGATACAGTAGTTTGTGGCATGATTTAACTAGTGTTATCGGCCTGATTACGTCCCATGCTGTAGCAAAGAGTAAAACGACATTTAGCTAGTCTACGTTTTCTAACCACTAGGAAACACTTCTTTCCGAATCCATTATAACTGGAAGTAACTTATGGCGATATAGAAAACAGTTTTGTCTGCTTTTCCGCCATACTGTATATTGTATATTTTAAGTTTTAGGTAAAATAACTAACTGAATAACCTAATTATACAACATTCTGTAGAACATACGTAATCGAATGATACGGAGTAAACACAACTAGCTGAGTCGGGAGAGAACGAAAAACTGACTGCTAGCGCCAGAGAAATGGCTCGACTGCATGGCGTCGTGTGGAATAAAGACTATGTTTTCATACTGCGTTGGATATCGGAAGCTCCGGATATTAGAGGGCCGGGTATCAGAGGTTTTACTACATCTTTATATGCTATTATTTGCTTGCTATCCAGGTGTTATACGCTTGTATAACGAAACAGTGTCACTAGAACGAAGCCAGATTTTTCTATATATGCACATAATATTATTTTATTTTAGGTGTGTTTAATTAGAGTCAATCCTTATCAAACATTTCCTATGTGGGTAGTACGTAAGTGGTACTAGGTAAAGGGTACTTTTTATTATTTTTTATTAACTTGGGAGCGGGTATAAACTGCCCGAGCACCGCTACTTTAGGTATATTGTACTTACCTCCCTGATCTAGTCAAAGAGCCCCTTCCCTCTTACCAAGCACTCTGACTAGTGTTTTAACTACAGCATCCTCTTCTAGAGCTGAGCTATCACCAAAGAGGTTGAAGCGCCTCTCGGCAAGTGCTTCACATCTATAAATGATGTGTGTGGCGGTCTCTAGTTCTTGCCCGCATAATCTGCACACTGTTTCATCTTTAAAGATACCCGTATTATGCAGATGTTTCCTTAGTCCACAGTGTCCCGTGAGTAGACCTGTGGCTATCCTCAATTCCTGCCTAGACAGATAGATGAGACTCTCCTGCAGCCCCAAGGAAGGTTTCCTAAGGGTTAGCTTACTGTGTCTCATTCCTTCAGCCCTGACCCAGTGCTCACAGTGTCTTTCAGCCATCCACCTTCACACTGCAATCTTGACCATGGATCTGGAAATACCTACCGCCGGCTCCGGCCCAATCAGGGGAGTTGAAGACCCCTCTCTGGCCAGTGCATCTGCGGCTTCATTTCCAAATATTCCCCTATGCCCTGGCACCCAACCTATCTTGATTTGATTGTGCCTTGCCAGGGCTTGTAGGTTATTTAGGCACTCCCTGACTATGGCCGAAGTGACAACATGTTCGTTTAGTTCCTTAATTGCTGCCTGACTGTCAGAGAAAATAGCAATCAGGGTCCTGTGTATTCCCCTTCTCGCTATCTCTCCCAGACAGGCATTTATAGCATATATTTCGGCCTGAAAGACAGAGGTATGCCTCCCCAAGGAAAAAACTAGTTTTACCCTTGGGTTTTTATAATCCACCCCCGCTCCAGTGCCGAAGTCCATCTTGGAGCCATCTGTGTACAAGATCTGAGCTCCCGATGCTACTGACCCTGACCATTCCATCATAGTTTGGTGAGCCTGGTCAGGTGCAAACGTCCGAGTAAGGTGGTCACTACCCATCTCCAAGACAGGTTCTTTGACCACGCACTTGATACTCATATGTCCCGAAAAATCTGGGAGATTAGCCCAGTTGTTCGAGTATGCAATCTCCATGCAGGGGTTTGGTGCTCGTGGTTGATTGCTTCCCACCTGTTGACCCTCACCCCTCACAACATCCAAGCCCTGGACGTTAACATGCTCGGCTCGGTTTTGGCCTTCCCTGCGTTGTGTGCTCAAGATAATTGGCCCTCCCGCTGCTCTCGCCTGATCTCTTCGGAGCCGTCTTCTGGCCGCTCCACTCATACGCTTTCTCCGTAGAGAAAGCGTGCTGAACTCTACAACCATTTCACTGGTTTCTGCAGTCGGCAGCTTGGTAGCCGCCCCCGCACCCCCAGTGGTGGTTGCCGTTGACACATCTGCTGCAGACTCACGGTTTGCCGTCTCATTGGCTCCCGCTGTCTGTGCAGACTCAACATCAATTTGTGTACTTACTTGGTCCATTAGCTTCCCAAGTATGAGGGGGGGGGGGGAAACGGTCAACCAGAGCAGAACCCCCACTGCCCTAGCAAGACAACATACAATGAGGTGTTGTCTGGTTCCTCAAGGGGATCGTGTGCTACTGCATTTTATACCCTGCAGCCATTCATCCATCGGCACGATGCCTTCCACCTTGGATTGCGTATTCAGTCACTGACCTTGAAGCACACCCCAAGTTCAGGACATTATTAACTGTTGCTCATGGAGCGAACAGCCTGCTTTACTCTCTTTTGTTACAACTGTGTCGTTAGGGTAGTGTCCCGCCCATACTTCACAGTCGCATTGCCCTCGCTTCACCTGGGAGGTGAGAGTAGCATTGTGAGGACTTCATTCCCAACTACCCCAGTCCCCAGTCAGAGCAGTTATTTCTACCACAACCAACCGGTTGACTGACGAGGAGGGATAATTCCTCACCTTTGAACCATTGCCTTGGTCCGGGCCTGCTTATTCAGAAACCTTCCGGAATCCTTATTCACAAGTAACCTACATATCTGTAGGCCGTTCCACTTTTCGGCACCCTTGGACCCGCCCGGTTGCTCAGGCCAGCTATCCGGGTAAAGGGTACTACATTATTTTCTATCACACGGTACCGCATTTCTAAGGGCGAATTTCTCTCGTTTTGTCTACATTAAAAGTGTATATAAGTATATTTTTCTACTATATTTGTCAAGTAGGAAATTAATTTCTTTATGTCTAGTTATAAAGTATTAATTTTTTCGATAAATACGTGCCTCCTTCCCTCTTTCTGTTTAAATACTTCTTAATGCGTCATATCTTTACGGGTTTTATCTTTCATTTTCTTTCTCTAATACCTGTATGAAGTACCTTTCTCCGACTACCTTTTTTCTGCTTTTGCTTTATAAAAGTCAATGTACAAATGTGTCTTAATTTTATTAATGTGTAATTTTTAATATATATATATATATATATATATATATATATATATATATATATATATATATAATACGTTTTCTTGTTTAATAATTTAAAACAACATAGGTTATTCAAATACAAGAATATTTATTAATTTATATTCAAAGCTTTCCGTTGGTAAACTGTACCAACATAATCAGGAATGAAAATTACAATAATGTGTGTAATGTAATTACAATTATAAATATGTAATGTAATTACATTATTGTAATTTTCATTCCTGATGATGTTGGTACTGTTTACCAATGAAAAGCTTTGAATATAAATTAATAAATATTCTTGTATTTGAATAACCTATGTTGTTTTTAAATAAATAAATAAATATATATATATATATATATATATATATATATATATATATATATATATATATATATATATTATGAAGAACTATTAAATCTTATTATAAATTATTAATTATAAAGAGAACAATTTAGGATTTTCTCCTAGAGGTAGATTTCAGAGATAGACGATACAGTACTTTATTGACTCGAAGGATCAACAAGCCACGGTTTACTAATTGCTATGCAATGCATATCTAAACCAAGATGGTGAAGAAATGCAGCTCATATGCTCAACAGATTTCCGATTATGACAAAAGCTCTTGTGGATGCATGTAAATAAAATTAACCTAATCAATTTATAATACATATTCTTCTTGCATTTATTTATAGATTTAATTTAACATCTAACATGTTCCATTCTATCTTTATTTCCCAGTTTTATTTCTTCATAAATGCACCTACGATTTCAATTTCACCTGAAACTTACCAAAATTTAACATTGTTTTCAATACCGTTAAATTTCAGTATCCTGTCAACATCACAACAAAAAACGTATCAGTAATATTTAGTTAAAATATAAAATAATTAAGTGTTGCACCACCCGCCTCTATTTGTTTACGGAGGCAATCCTAATTTCATAAGTTGGTAATGGTATAGTCCAGTGCTTATTAAATATGTTAGATACAACACGGTACATAATTACGGAAAACCTGGAAAGAGCTCGCTACGTACACCATAGCTTGAGGCGTATCTGTGACATGGATAGAGTAATTAGGGACGTATTTCTACTTCATATATGAGCGGGAAAATATTGTATACCCGTAATGGAAGATGAACGATCCACATTATTTAATCCGTCCGGGAGGCAAACAGTTTCGGCTTTCTCATACGCCACATGTCAACATACTTTGCCATCACGTTTTTGCCATTTATTCACATCATTTTCAAGATATTTTTTAGATTTTTAGATGGTATTTGCACACTTTACATTTTTTTAAATATATTTTTCTTGTTTGGCTTTAAAAATCGTTTTTAATGTTTCAAGAAATATGGATCGTTTATTTTGTAGAAAAGGGAATGGCTTCTGAGAGATCGTATTAAAGTACCTAAATTGAAAGCATCCTTGAAGTATATACCTATGTTATTGCTATATATGTTTTAAGGGTTAAGGTTAAAATGTTAATTTATTTCCTTTAAAGTTATTTTAATTACTCAATCCTTTTAGAAACCCTTTGATAATTGATTTCTACTTATTATAGCTATTAAGTGGTCTCTTTAAACCTAAAGTTAAAACATGCTATTCGTATTTAATTGTTTTTTTATTATTTTTCTTCCTATAGATCTTAGTTTTCATAAAGATTTCATTGTTTGATTTATCCTATATATTTATATGTCTATGTTTATATATATATATATATATATATATAATGTTATTTTTACATTTTTAATGATTCTTTCTTCACAATTTCTAATATCATTCAATTATTTTCTTTTTATATCTTATTCTCATCTTTCTTTTTAATTATGAAGATTGCTGTGTGCATCCTGCATATTTCTAATAAGTTTAAATATTATATAAGTTGAGTCTTTGCATTTAAATTATATCCGTAAATACTTTTCTGAATCTAGGTTTATAAAGAGTTTACCTATTTTAAAATAATAAAGTGACAGTTTTCGTATATTTCAGTAGTTGGTGGCTTGAAAATGGTAGGGGTACTAATACTTACTACTTAGCGCTACAGCCCGAAGTGGGCCTCGGGTTCCTTAACAATGACCTGCCATGGGTTACTAATATATCAGGGGTATTAATTGTAACCGCGGGGGTTTTAACCATTTTTAAGCAATCTATTTTTCTTAGGTTAAGGAGCTTTTGTGCTTGCTGGACTGTTTTTTTAAAATTATATTTTTTCGTACTATTCGTTCCTGATATATGACACTCATCTTTTTCCTAATTTCCTATTTTATTGGAATTTCATTTTGAAATTGTTAAAAAGGGGGTTTCAGCTCCTACTTTTGTTTCTTTTCTTTACAATTTCGCTTTTTATTTATTTTGGGGATTATTATTGTGTTATTTAATTTTCCTTTTTCTGATGTTAAATTTTCAGAAGACTTTAAATTTATTTTAGCTCACGTTTTCAGTTAAATTTAGTTTCATAATTTTAATTTTCGTTTCTCTTTAACGCCTAATAGTTTGTGTTTTTATTATTATAACCTTTATCGGCATTTCCGTTAATTTCTTTTTACTGTACTCTTTATATTTTCCGTTATTTTGTTTTCTTAATAAAATTTCGTATTTAAAGCAATTTTTTTCGTAGTATTCTCTATTGATTACTGCAACTATAATTTTTACCTATTGCACAAGTAAATTATACCTATTGTGTATGACGTTTCGTAAGAGTTTACAAATCACAAGTTTAAAATTATTTAACGGTTTGCGTAAAAAATAAAACATCGTATTCATTTTTTGTTAATACAAATTTAGCTAAATAGTTAGACACACATCTATTATAAAGCACGGCTGTATTGTTGAAGGGGAAACAGACGTCTCAGATAAGTTACATTATATAATGAGCACAATATTAACGAAATACTTTTTTTGATAAAACTATTTGACAAATTCTTATATTTGATAATATTTTTAGAGTTTATAGTTTGATAAATCAATAATTTATGTAATTAGGTAGTTTCATAGAATAAATTATTAAATAAATATATGAATCGTTTGGTAATCTTTTTATAAAAGAAACAACCAAAAACGCATACAGATCTCACAGAATTTAAACATCAATATATTTGTATTGACAATTTTATTATTAAATCTAAAATACATTATAAAAGTTCATTGATAAGTTATATAAATTAAATAATTAGTGAAGTGAAAAGTTTCCGAAACAAGTTCTTGAAAAGCATCGGTTTTAACGCGAATTATTTTCTCTTATGTTCTGACAAAAAGTACTTTTTAAGGAGCCCAATTCCGCAAAACCAAGTCTTGCGGTTACAGACCCTCTAGCAAGCTTTGTGGTTTGTATCATTCCGCGAGTAAAAGATTTAGAATTCGTTGTACAGAAGTGATATCCCTACAACTTTGGCTACTAACGGAAGTACATTGATTGCTTATTATTAAGTCTGTGATTGGCCAGAACACAGGATAGTAACAAAACCTCCCACCCACTAAGTGCAAAATGTGTTTCACTTTTCAGTTACACTAAACGTTTTCAAATGCGCCTCTGCTGTGGTTCCATCTGCATATAGTTTACTTATTTATCGTTGTAGTTCTACAGTGGTCTCCGAGTCAATGCCGAGAACAAGTGTTGCAACGTTTTTGAGTTAATTTTATAGCATAACTTTAGTACTTAATTTTCCCTTGGCATTGGATTATGCTTCACTATGTTAGATGGAACTAGACTTAACATATTAGAGTTTAAACTTTATAGGTTTTGCATCTTAATATTAATGTATGAATAGTTTTGCTGACTTTATTGCGATATTTAAAGTCAATTTATAGGCGTTTATAATGTTTAATTATTTATCCTTTGTATTTCTTTCTGATTCTTGTAAAATACCTTACTTAGGCTACTACCCATACCTTTAAAATAGGATAAGGATTTGCTTTACTCGTTTTAACTCTCTTTTCCCCACTTTCAATTCTCTGATAAAAATTTCAATACAAGTAATGGGCTCATAAACAATAGTAAGTATAAAAGGTTAACAGCGAAAAATGTTTGTTTAATTTTAATAAATAAATGTTGTGATTTATTAAGACCCTAATCTTTGTACATGAGGGAGAAGGTAAAAGAGAAAGAGTTAAGGAGATTCGCATAGGTTAAAAGAGATTATTGTTATTATTGTTCGAATATTAGCTTATTTAAAATTGTAATTCCCATTAGTTAAACACAGTGTTATATGCTTTTAAAACTTTGATAAATAACTTGAGTTATTTCCACCTGAGTAAAAGATTAGATATTAAAAATCGTCAAATTAACTTACGAATACTTTTACTTAAAATACCCGTCTATTAGTTACAAAGTAAATATTCTAATTTTATGTGTTTAGTAATTCTATTTAATATTTTGCCCTTACGAGGTAACATTGACACACCCTGGGAGAGGGCGCTCTCTACAAAAACGCCCCTCACTAAAGCGTGGACTTAAATTTAGTGTATGTAGGAATCAACTATATTGAATAATAAAATGATTGTTAGAACGTACTAAGTCTCAATGTTAGGTTCAGTTAGAAGCTCGGAGAAATTGGTAAAATTAATTAATATTTTTGTACAGGAATGTAGTGTAATCTATGACGTACAATTGTTTATTTTATCAAAGTTGGTATTCCCTGAGGGCCTCTGAAACCGACCTTTATGTCAGATCAAAACATTATTACTGTTTACGTCTATATTTGTTTTAAGTTGGTATTCTTTGGGAGTATCTCAAAGAAACCTTTACATCAGGTCAAAGTATTTACAAGGTTCTTTGCTGTATATGTCTTTGATCGTGTTACAGAAGGTAATTCATTCCTAAAAACAAATTGTGTTTTATTAGAGAAGCGCGTGGTATTTATTCATTACAGTGAGTTCCAACTTAAGATCTTCATTAGGACATGTATTCATTTTAAAATTTTGAAAATTCCACTTTTATTCCTTAATACCTTACAAATCGTTACTTAATATATTGATATTGCTATTTTACTTACATTTATTTTGAATGTAAAATCGTGTCATAAACTTTATTATAACAAAAGGGTTCGTCACAGTAAAATAAAAATTATCTTGATAACTTGATTCTTCGCACGGTTGTGTGAATTCTTAACAAAAGTCGGCAGCCTCATGGGAGTAAAAGCCTTTCAGGATTTTATCAACAATAAAGGTAAAATTTCCAGGAATATACTTTCGATAAACTTACATCGTACTCACCGGCTTGTTTATGCGTGTTTCAGAGGGAAAGATGTACGAGGCAAACAAACATTGACGGAACAGATGTAGTGACGGAAAAATTGCTTCGGAAACTTCTTGGAATCATGTGAATGCCGGTAAGTGATTAAGTTTGTATTTTGGGTAGAGGAAAGCTTCACTCCCGCACTCTCCCTTTTCCTTCGGTTTATATCAGAACTACGTTTTGTGCTCCGACAGTAAATATACAGTTGTAATAGATAGAAGGCATCCTAAACTAGTCAATGTCAGAGGAGTTGGCTGTTCTATAATATGAGAGACTCCTATACCCATTATATATATATATATATATATATATATATATATATATATATATATATATATATACATAATATATTAATTAAATACAGAGACTTAATGCTTATACGATCTTGCAGAGTACTTTTCTATTTTATAAATTTAAGTAAACAAATCTAAATACTTTAGTAGTTTCCCTTAAAAGTATATATTTTGTAACTTGTTAACTTGTTAAAGTGTACAATAGAGTCGCGATAATTCGATGTAGATAGGACAAGACCCCTCGGATTACCAAACACTCTGATTACATCGAAATACGTTCCTGCACGTTTGAAAAAAATAAGGGTTCCATTGAGCTCAAATGATATGATTTAGAATGCACAAAATAAGTTTATAAAACTATATTGACTTTAGAGCTTACATAAATGTAATGATAATTTGAAATAATTATTCATGGAAGTGTCTTCTTCGTCTGCTTATCCGATCGTTTCCGTGCTACGGTGTCGCTTAGGCGTCTTACCAGAAGCACATCTGTTGTCGTGGTGTCTGTCTGTTGTTTAATATAGCGTAGTATGTTCCTTCACCGTGATTAAATTTACTTCTTGTACTGTCTTGATCGAACCTTCATCTTTATTCTCGTTATCACTGTCTTCACTAGTTTTTGTGACATTTCAATAGTCGTGACATCTGTTATCTCATATTGTTTGTCTTTACTCATTCATATCTTGGGAATTTTCACAACCTAGCAGTTTCTTGATACAAAATGTCAAATCAGTTTCTTCTTCGGTGTTTTATCTAACACAAATAGATAAAATAGTCGGAAATAGGGTCAAATTTAACAGTAGATCAAAACATTGGGTCTCGGAATTTTGAAATTCTATTACTGTATATGTAGGTACGTATTGGGCGATTTAAGGTATATTAAAGTATATATGTGTTTATTTCAGTATATTGTTCTATATTTAGTTATGTATGTGTATGTATATTTGTTGAATGTAGGTGCATAAAATTACATTTAAGGATATATGTTTATACGATTATGGTATAATTGTGTATATTATACACACACACACACACACACACACACACACACATATATATATATATATATATATATATATATATATATATATATGACAAAATTAGATCTTATCAACGAAATTTGACAATCTTCACCTAAGTAAAATATTTTCATTGAAAAATCAATCTATAACATTACTAATATACGATTATTTTGCCGGTTTAGTTCACTAAATACGGCACCAGTCACACCACTGTGTTTGTGTGAAACGGCCTTCTATTTTGACCCGTAAAGTAAATTGTTTTTATTTTTAGAACATTGAGGAAATGCGCAACGGATTTTTGCGAAATCAGATTCTAATGAGATTCATGAAGACTTTAAGGGAACTCCTAACATTGCTCAGTTATTTCTAGACATTATTGTTTTACCTTTACAATGATATTCCTATTGATATTTGCAGAACAAAGTTAATTTTCTAACAGTTAAATGCGGCTATGAAACAATACAAGATCGTAAATATATACGGAATGTCAAGTTATATATTTTATTGTTATAGGTCTAGTGATAGTTTTAAGAAATATCGTCTTTACATATACAAATAGCTATATTCAATGTACTAACATTTTACTGGATTTAAGCATAATCATTTCGTCGAAAGTCACGGACAAGAAAATCCACCTAGTATTTTCTCAGCTGAATACCAATGAAAGTGTAAACTTTACGAAAAAATATTTACCGTTGTGCTAAACAATGTTTCCAACAAAACCACATTTAAATTCCCTGCCGACACATGTTTAGTAACACAACGTAAGACATCGGCTGCTATTGACAGAAACACAAGTGGAAACCGTTTATAAATTCACTGAGGCTATTTCTGGAAACAAAACAAACAGAAAGTACACGAGAACAGCTGTCTGGGTTGGGCCATTTTCGTTCAATGCGTTAATGTCATATTTTCTACAAAACACTATTTACTAGACCATTTTAAAACAAAATGCTTAAAATCACTACATAAGTTGTTTACAACAATATACTCAGAATGTCCTAGTATAACCTTAGAAAATATACCAAGTATAATGATGCTTGTATAGAGTATAGGGAGTGAAGACATATTATCATCTCCTAGTTAGGGGTAATGAGAATGGTTTCGACCTGAATTTTCCATTTCTATTCATGCTGATGATTAGGAAGCACGGCTCACATAAAGCTTCTGTGTTACCTCCAAGTACCTTTAACTGTGCCAAGGTTAATGGGTACTCATGATATTATCTAAGAAGACCTTATTGATTATTACTTACCCTAATTAATCAAACAAAAAACACTTTCACCCAACTTCCCTTTTTTTGGCCGTGCCTTAAGCTCAGAATACAGCACGTGAAGGCTAACCCTTCCATCTTCAGACATTGATCTAAAGTCTTATTAGATCCACGGAAGTCCCCCATCTACAAATTTATCTTCTTCTCTAAAAGAATGCATCCACTCTGCCTTTTGAAAGTACTTAAATCTCGTAAAAACTGTACGTCAAAGGTGTCAAGATTCCCACTCTTACACTTCACTCTCCATCTTCACCATAACTGTAATAGCCGACAACTCTTCAACAGACTGTTCGAACATATTCCACTGCCGAGAAGCAATCTCACATCTTTTGCAAAATGAATGGCCAATTAGCCTTCAGTGGATTCCAAGTCACGTCGGCATCACAGGTAACAAAAGAATAGACGCCCTTGCAAAAAAATGGAAAGCAGATGCAACAACCATACGTAGAAACCAGCCTCACCTCTGCCAAACACCCAAATTTTGCAATCCATAAACGCTCCATTAAACAAGATCATGAGGAAGCCAGCAGGGGGAAACAGTGGGCATCACTTAGCAGTCGCGGTCCTTTGGTGCCCACACGTGATAGAGCAACTGCCGTGGCTGACTTTCGACTTCTGACAGGACACGACTATCTCCAGGCCCACCTCTACCGTTTTGGCCTAGCGGAGTCGGATACGTGTCCGCTCTGTCTCAATGGTATTATAAACGGGGACCACATTTCAACCTGTTCTGAACTGGACGGCCAGCTGTCCAGAACCGGTCGTTACTGGGAGGCTCGACGCCAAATGGGTCAACAGCCAAGGGCGTGCTTTGGATAAAGTAAAAAAAAGTCCTTTCCATCTTCAGTTATGTTAGATCTCCTTTAACCTCCCACATATACAAATCTATCTTCATGGCTAGAAAGGTTTTTCCGCTAATTATTTTTCACAGTACCTAAACCTCCTAACACTTGTACATCAAAGGCCACAGAATTTTCACTCTTACCTCTTTCACCTTCAATCCTGTTAGAACGACGGTAACCTCCCACGTCTACAAATCTATCTTCATGGCTAGAAAGGTTTTTCCGCTAATCATTTTTCACAGTACCTAAACCTCCTAACACTTGTACATCAAAGGCCACAGAATTTTCACTCTTACCTCTTTCACCTTTCAATCCTGTTAGAATTACGGTAACCTCCCACGTCTACAAATCTATCTTCATGGCTAGAAAGGTTTTTCCGCTAATCATTTTTCACAGTACCTAAACCTCCTAACACTTGTACATCAAAGGCCACAGAATTTTCACTCTTACCTCTTTCACCTTCAATCCTGTTAGAACGACGGTAACCTCCCACGTCTACAAATCTATCTTCATGGCTAGAAAAGTTTTTCCGCTAATTATTTTTCACAGTACCTAAACCTCCTAACACTTGTACATTAGAGGCCACAGAATTTTCGCTCTTACCTCCTTCACCTTCAATCCTGTTATAACGACGGTAACCTCCCACATCTATAAATCTATCTTGATACCTAGCAGAGTTCCTCCGCTCTCATTTTAAACAGTACCTAAACCTCCTAACACTTGTACATTAGAGGCCACAGAATTTTCACTCTTACCTCCTTCACCTTCAATCCTGTTATAACGACGGTAACCTCCCACATCTATAAATCTATCTTGATACCTAGCAGAGTTCCTCCGCTCTCATTTTAAACAGTACCTAAACCTCTTAACACCTGTAGGTCAATGGCCACAGAATATTCACTCTTACTCCTTTCAATTACCTCTATTTACAATAAAACATTATAGAATAGAAACATTCCACAGATTCAGAATTTCCTGATCAACTGTACTGTCCGTACCCCTTAGCACTAACCCACAGCAGTTGCTGAAAACATCAGTAAGTAATCGCTTTCAGAGAATGTATAAGGCAATAATAAATTACACATTACGTAACAAATATTCGAGCTGTGTAAACATTTCGTGTCGAAGGCAAGAAATATTATTATACTATATTTTACTTTATATTAAAATTGAAACTTAGTTGAAGCTTAAATAAATTGCCGAAGGTGAAGTAATAGGGGTCATATAGAATTTTCGGCACTGAAAACTGGTTTCTGTCTAAATATTGTATTTATAAATAAATATATATATATATATATTGTATCGCGGTTTTCTTGATAAGTGCCTCAGAACAAAAAAAAAACAGTCCCTTTTCAGGAACCTACTATTTTGTTTGTTTTTTTAAAGTAATACGTCAAACAACCACTACAACTATTAGGCTTATACCCTAAGAAAGGTGTTAACGCATTGCTTCTACACCCAGGATTGTAAGCCCTTACACTCTCTAGTAGAGAGAGATATTATGACGTTTCAGTGTGACGAACTTCAAATATTTTTATGCTACATCAAGGTTATATTGACATTCCGACGTATGGAGGCTAAATAACGCTGTTTTGCCCCAAAATAACATTTAGAAAGCTACCCCCCCAAAGAGGAAATTTCCACAAATAGCCTTATTAGTGCCATGGGCGGCGCGCATACTTTTAATAGTAGTTAAATGTATAATTTTAAAATATTGAAAACTTTCTGGTTGTATAAAGGATTAGCTCCGTAGCTGGATTTCTTGAGGTTTAACCGATCGATCAGAGATTAATCCCTTGGTCACCGCTAGCATTGGCCTGTTCCTGCCTGGTTCCTTACGGCACGCACTCTTTGGCTCCTTTTATTCCACACTCCTCTTTTGTCTTACTATTTTAAGGTAGGACATTGGGATCGAACATAGTATACCTATGGTTCTTGTAGTAGGGAGATTTTGTGACATCGCAGTGACAGGGTTGCCCACCTGAATGTGACCTCAAAGGGTTGAAAAGAGGTGTTAGCACTGCAAACAGGTGTTTCTAT
This sequence comes from Prosapia bicincta, assembly GCA_036971475.1. NCBI lineage: Eukaryota > Metazoa > Arthropoda > Insecta > Hemiptera > Cercopidae > Prosapia > Prosapia bicincta. Next base: position 258,845 of record JBAIZL010000201.1, on the reverse strand, counting down.
TTCAAACATAGTTCTACTATTCGATGTTTTGTTTACCGAGTCCCAGAAACAAGAATCGATACATTTATGTTATTATTGAGAATTTTTGAGAATTGGCAATTTAGTTATTTATTTGAGGATGCATAAATTTAAAATGAATTATTGTCTTAAGAATAAATTCAATCCAAGACAGTTTTTAATTAAATTCTCTGAACACCGTGATTAAGGTTCTTTCTATTTCGCCAAGTAGCTAAATATAAAATCTGTTTATAACAAGTATGTGCTGTGGAATGGTTCATCATTTTAAAATGTCCACATTAACAACTGCCATCTTGTGATTGAGGTTTAAACACGAGGCTCGCCCACATCGGAACGGGTACTTCCGTCATTGTAAAGAGTAAACAAGCTATATTCAACACATTCCTAAAACAAAGTGTTGTTAGTAAGTTGTTTAGAGTGCACACATTTGTCTCCTAATAGAAACGCAAACATACTTGAGGGCTTTCAGATATTTTATAGAAAAGTTAAGGAAAAATTGAAGTAAAATACATTCAGCCTCTTTATAATATTCTGTACGTTATTGGCCACCTACGTCGTTCTTCTTTACTTTTCAGTTATATCTTTTAAATTCCTTCGTTTAGTTCACACTCTCCTTATATATAACTTGTTCAAGTTTACAACCGTTAATAAAATTCTGTTTATCCATCCACTAAAGTTCGAATTATTGTTTGAAAATGTTTAGTCTATATCACTTAACTGATGCTAATACAGTTAAATAAATACATTTTTTCAAAAACTAAATTCAAATAAGAACTGATTTTAGTTTTTTATGGGGGAAAAACGTTGCACAAAGGGAACAGGTATGTATTATAGTTAATTCGTTCTGATTGGCTTGAACTACGTTTAACATATGATTTTATAAAGCACCTGAGTTTATATGTTATGTGGTAGAACAGCTGTTTTAGTGCAAGTGCTATAATAATTTATTTATATTAATTGTAATTATTTAATAACAAGAAACGAAAATAAAACTTATCTTAGTTGACCATTTTTTGATTCGTTGAAATTTAAGCAAAAAAAAGAAAAAATTGTGTTAAACTTTATTCAAAAATAGATATTTCGTTAGAACTTGTAGTTATTTAAAAATAAATAATAAACATATTCAAATAAGTGTTATTTATTTTATGTAAACAAAAATCGTCCAGGCACACGGGGGTGTTCTGACAGAAGAATTTGTAGTTAGAAATTTCGCTAAAAGTTGAAAGGAATCGGCGAAAATATGAAATTATACATTTGTCATTATATTTTTAAAAACAACATTTATTAGATGTTCTGAATATAAATTTAACAACAAAATTGAAATAAGTTTTAAAAAGTATGTGTGGTTCTAAAAATGATTTAATTATAAAATTGGATTAAAAATACATAACCTAATATTATCGTTATAATTAACTATTTGTTTTTAGATTTATTAAAATTTAAATAAATTGATGTTTTTAATAACTGATCAAAACTATGTAATAATAATCTAAGTGAAAACTGCTGCTCTAAAACATAACCTATTACAAAGAAACAGCTGTTACATGAAGTCATATGATGTAAAGTACATGCTGAAAGGTATGCGTTTCTTAAATAGCGTGACGGGAAAGCAATTATTTAATATTATTCTTATAAGAAACTATCACCTCAGAAATATTTATGCTAATTTGAGGAGTCCTTCAGCCTAGAGCCAATGTATATAATATTTCTTGATATTTATTAATCGACTTTCGAGTGCTATGCCACAGTACTACTCTCATTTTTTCATCATTGGAAGTCTGTCTTGTCCTTGAAGTCGCCGTGCGTATGGCTGACGTCATGTGGTATAACGGAACTCGTCTATTTCTGGTTCTACTACACTGGTCAATGTTGGGGTCACGCTTGTATATAATACGTCTGTACTTTGAATAATTCACCATTATTTAACATTAACTCATTTAGACTTGTGTGTATGATGTACTACTTAATGTTTATTTATTTGTAACTGTTTCCAGGTTGTCAAATATGTATCTTTGTGTTTGTTTTTGCTTACAGTTAGCATAATTTATTTATTTATTTTTTTTTATATACCTGTAAAAGTTAATAGTTTTAAAAAGAAAATAAAAATAACATTTCATAGAAAGAGACACGGACTACCTTTCTACAGTAACTAGTTCCTCCTAAACAAATTGAATCAAAGGTTTGAACACTGTTAAATGTCCTCAAGTTTACCAAAAGCTTTGAAAAATATACAACAGACACTTCTACACTGGTTGTTCTGACATGTTCTCAAGTAAGGGGGGGGGGTTAATCAGTTGAGTGGTTTTTTCCAAGTCAGGGTGAAATGGAAAGTTTATACAGCAAGGCTTGTCATGTTTACATTCAACCCTTACTCTGGAGTCAGTACACAGTAATATACACAAGCTTGCTGTTAGGAGAAGCAATGTACACACAGCGTAAAATTTAATGTAAATAATCTGTTATAACTTAAAGCCAAACTTGTTCTAATGACACAAGTGTGTGTTAATATTAGGCAATGCTTTGCGAGTGTGTTTGATACATTCACAAAACCACAAATTATTTATATATATTCTGTTGAATGGTAAAATAACAAGTGACTAAGAGATTGAACTGAGCTTTAGTTTATAAATAAATAAATAAATATATATATATATATATATATATATATATATATATATAAATATATATGCGTGTGTGTGTGTGTGTGTGTGTGTGATTTGTAGATGCCTTTTTTAATATTATTTTATTAATATGAATACATTTCATTAAGAATAACATTTTTAAATTTAATTTCGTTGATATATATATATATATATATATATATATATATATATATATATATATATATATATCGCAATATGTATTCTTGTGTATTAATAAAGAACAAAAGTCAAAATACAAATACAAGAATTATAATTGAATTTACAATTCAAAGCTTTTCGTTGGCTAACAGTACCAACATCACCAGGAATAAAACCTTAGGATGTTGGTAGTGTTAGCCAACGAAAAGCTTTGAATTGTAAATTCAATTATAATTCTTGTATTTGTATTTTGACTTATGTTCTTTATATATATATATACATTACGCTTATCGTGTTTAATATTTTTAAAATGTACAAACTTCTCAATAACATGAATATTCATAAAGGTATATCCAAGCCTCTCATCAATATAATATACTTATATCGTCAATATCTTCGTACAAAACGAAGCCTATAAACTGTCATTATTGTAATATTTTTTTGTAACTAAAGCAATTAAGAAATCTTACACGTAATTTAAGTAAAGTAAGCAGAAACCTTTCTTGTACCTTTTTACGAGCTGCTGTTAGAATGTACTAATATTTATGAAGTACTTGCAGTTATTCCATTTTCAAAAGAACTGGTTTTTTTGTTGGTCTTGCGGGAACTACACACACTCAGTTTGTCTGCACATTCTATTAGGATTACTACTGCGTGTGTCATAACACTGTCATTTTCCCACTTTGTAGTCTATGGCATTAGTGAAGGAATGAAGTTTGGGTGGAATGTCATAAATGTAGGGTGTTTAAGTTAGCATCGTTGCTTTATAGAGCATCAGCTTTTCCATACACATAAACGTAAGCTTTTTAGAACAGCTGATGAAACCTAACGTTGAGTCTAGTGGTTAACTAGAAATTTTAAATATACACTCCCAAATAACTCTGTAATTGCCGGGAGAAGGTTTTTCTTATTTCCATTTGTTTGTTGACGTTAAACAGCAGTTTTAAGAAGTAAATATATCGCGTAAGAAAGTTCGAGGCCGTTGCCTACTTCAACGTCGGGCTTATTTATCTTCAAATCAGTCAAAATACTTTGGCTGTAAAAATAAATCTGTTTATTTCATTGGCCCGACACGAACGCGCAGATGTCTCCATACGCGGGCTGTTTGCTTTATAAAGGAATTGACCTCATTTCTTTCAACTGTCAGAGCTCAAACGTGAATGTGAGTTGGGTGTAGAAGATGTAGTTATGTTTAAACCTGAAACATGTAACAAAATATGAACTCATAAAATATATATTTACACTGTAATAATGCAATAAAAATATTGGCAAAAACCCCGATGCAACAAAAATTACCAAACATAATAAATATTACAAGTTTTCTAAGCTTAAACACCTATGTACATTTCGATGATCCTGCCATCGTCATCATCGTCTTCAGAAGATCGTATTAGAAAAAAACAATCTATGATACAATACTTAACAAACTAGACGGACCTTTTTTATTCTTAAAAGAGTTATAACATTGCAATTAATTAAATAACTTCTACAAATACAACTCATATTCACTCAGAGTATAAGGAGGGAAATCAACCATTTTGGTCTTGAGAAGTCTACGTAAGCATAAATGTACAACATGTCGATATCAAAAGTAGCTATATATTGTTTAATAACCAAACCTATATATATATATATATATATATATATATATATATATATATATATATATATATATATATATATATATTTGTGTGTGTATAGATAATATATATGAATATTTATTTATACATTATTAGCTAACCCAGCAAGTTTCGTACAGCCTAAAAGTTGATGATGACGTGTTAACATTGTCTAAACCTAATTTAGTAGCTTATTATCTTAGTAACAGCTGAACTTATAGCAGTCGATCGAGAAAAGTGTGACAATAAAAGTTCTTCATTGATATTTATAGGAGTGGATTCGAATATATATTTATTTGTGTATACTTTAAAAAATGTTGGAAAATAGTTTTAGATTGTTAAGTGTTCAATTCAAGTGTGAATTCATTTTAGATATTTCATATTATCTTATGATTGGTTAGTAGTCTTCATTTTCTTTCCTTACGGACTTTCTGTGACTCTAGTTGTTATTATTCATGCCTAATAACCAGAAGTCACGGGTTTTATCACAAAACATTCAAACATTTTCAAATCTACAACGCTTTCAAACAGATAACCTCTCAATCTTGCTATATACTTTAGTCTTCTATCTATATAAACCGAGAATTCACTTACCATGGTGAAACAATTTTATAAAGTTTAGTTTTTAGTTTATTCTATTATTGTTGTATGTTAGATTGATTAAATTAAACATAAAGTATAACTAAATTACGTTTGTCTCACAACAATCGCACCCTATGATTGTTAGGTGACAAGTGCCGGAGTGTGTCAGCCAATCAAGACGCGAAATTTGCCTAATGAACCAAGTACGTAATTACTTGTGACTGGTGGAAGCGGTGATCTTATTAGTGGTGCTGCTAGGGAATACAGGTAGACAATGCGCGAAGCATATTCACACAACAGCTGTTCCCAACTGTTTATATTATAATTAGGTTTGACTATCTAGTGACGTCATTAGAGCATCTATAGTACGCGACATTTCATCTACTATTCCGAACCTAGCGATGTGTAACTTATTAGGGTGTATCACTAATATTTATGTAACATATTATTCTATATATAATGTACTTGATGACTATGTTGAAATAGCGTCTCTCTAAGACACATTAACAATTCGTCAAACTGGTATTAAATGCCCATAACGAATCTGTAAAAAGGTAATGTAAACACGTGCTTCACAGGTTTATTTCAAGTACACCATATTTATTTACTGTTTTCTTTTGAAATATGCAATGTTATCCCATATTATCATTCCAGGAGATCAATATAGCATGTTACTAGTTCTATTTAATGCCTAGGATCCTTTCTTGTCCTTTATGTTTGTTGGTATATAATAGGCAGACACTTCTATACGACCAGGAATAGTAGGGCTGCGTCACGTGGCACACTATGCTAACATTGTCCCATATTTTCAGTACAGAAGAATCATATCATTTCGTTAGTCATATGGAATGCCATGACGCCTTATCTGACCTCATTGGAAGGGAATATTAGGGATGGACACTTATTGTTATTCCTGAAGTGTAAGTCTAAGTCTAGTAGTACGATAGGCTATAATTATCCCACATGTATAGTGCAGAGGTAAAATATTTATCCGATTAGCTCTATTTAATGGCTTACGTATTTTGTGTCCTTTTTACATGGAATTTTAAACTGTAAAAACTTTTTCATTGCCCTTATGAACTATATCTCCCGGTTTTCAACATCTGTAGATTGCTCTATCGATACCTTTATACAGTGTGTACTCAAATTGTTTACTTAACCTTGTAGTGCCTGTGTATGTGTTTATATGTATGTGTATGTTTGTATATCTGTCTGTGTGTGTGTGTGTGTATGCTTGTAAGTCTTTGTGTGTGTGTGTCTTTGTCTGTGTGTATGTGTCCGTGTGTGTGTGTGTGTGTGTGTTTGTGTTTGTGTGTCTGTGTGTGTATGTGTCTGTCTGTGTGTGTGTGTGTGTGTGTGTGTGTCTGTGTGTGTGTGTCTGTGTGTGTGTGTGTGTCTGTTTGTGTGTGTGTGTGTGTGTGTGTGTGTGTGTGTCTGTTTGTGTGTGTGTGTGTGTTTGTGTGTGTGTTTGTGTTTGTGTGTGTGTGTGTGTGTGTGTGTGTTTGTGTGTGTGTGTGTGTGTGTGTGTGTGTGTGTGTGTGTCTGTTTGTGTGTGTGTGTGTGTGTGGGTGTTTGTGTTTGTGTGTGTGTTTGTGTTTGTGTTTGTGTGTCTGTGTGTGTATGTGTCTGTCTGTGTGTGTGTGTGTGTGTGTGTGTGTGTGTGTGTGTGTGTCTGTTTGTGTGTGTGTGTGTGTGTCTGTTTGTGTGTGTGTGTGTGTGTGTGTGTCTGTGTGTGTGTGTGTGTGTGTGTGTGTCTGTGTGTGTGTGTGTGTGTGTGTCTGTGTGTGTGTGTGTCTGTGTCTGTGTGTGTGTGTGTGTGTGTGTGTTTGTGTTTGGGTACGTGCATTTGTCTCTCTGTGTGTGTAGTCGTGGTGTGCGAACGAGAACGTGAGAGGTTGCGTGTGTGCGTGCTTATACTTAAAAAGAAACAAAATCGATTTAAGGTCATTTAATGCAACTACTACATAACCTGGGTAAAGATATTGCTCCTATAGAAGACAAACCTAAATGGTTACACAGAACAAAACAAAATGTATTAGTACTAAAATTATGCCTAGGCTATAACAAACAAAATAAATATCATAGCAAGCACCCCTTCCAAGAAACCGAGGAACTGACTTTAGCTATTCGCGTTGTTCCAGGTTTGATCTTCCCAGAAAAAATGAATGCGAGCAAATGCAGCCATTACGCACGGAGGGCGCGCTTTGTACACGGGTCATGTAGTGGTACAAAATATTTTCAGTTAAGGAATTCTTTTTTCCGGCAAGCGAGAGCCCATTGACTTGCACTATATCTGTATTCCGTCCGTCAATGCAGAATAAAAGAAAACCAGATTAAATCAGTACAGAGATCCCTTCTTTGTATTCAGGTTCAGCGTTCCAGGATTATGGTTTTACATTTTAAATTTGGCCGATTCAGAACACCGCTCGTACTTCTTGTGGAAAATAATTCCCTTCGAGATATTTCCATAATATCTAAACAAAACCGTCGCAGTTGGAATAATTTGCGGGGTATGTATATGGCAAGAAGGGTATTATAGAGATATATGGATGTATTCCTTTAGAAAGTTGTGAACCACTTGTTAAAGTTTCCTAAATTACTTGCAAACTATTCTGAAACGGTATGAAAGAAGGAAATGCTTTGCATTTTCTACATGCGACCCACTTTTACTACAATATGATAAAACCTGTTTAGCATTTATGTTTTGCAAATAGACTATAGCTAGGGGTAAAAAAATAAGTAGAGTGGTTTTAGCAAAAATATCACCTCTTTAGTCTTCTTTTAGGAATTTATTTAAACATTTAATATTTTCAGACATAATTCACTTGTATTAACCTTTTTATTTCACTTTACCGTATTTTTATTTATTTCTATATTTAAAATGTGAAAGATATTGTTAGAAGTTTTACCTGTATACATTTTTGTCAATGGATTTCTTCTGATGTCTACCCCATTTGAAGCAATTGATTTATACGTTTATTACGAAATACTTATGTATTTAATTAAATATAGGCGCTAACTATGAATTAATAACTATACACAAACAATACACCTTATTGTGGTACGCATTTCGATACGCATGCCATCATCATTCATAACACCACTCTAAGTTGAAGTTGTATATTCATAGTGGCCTTACTGATGATGATAAAATGAGTAATCAAAACGAGTAGACATTGAAGTATATTGTTTTGTGAGTTACATATTTATAACATGATCTCACAAGCAAGCTCAATTATTACTTATAGATAATTCCTCTTGGGATACTACGGAATAATAAATAGCTAAACAAAAAAAGGTAAAAACAAAAATAAAACAAAATCAACTTATTGAATGTAAATTAACACCTGATGTACATTTCGGTTGCATATACCCATTCTCAAGTAAATAATCACACTGAAGATGGTGATTACCTTTTGTTAGGGATATCCGTCAGGGGGTTAATTTAAATTAAATAAACTAAAATTATTGTAGTTTAGGGAAATATTTTAGCTGTGGAGATCTATATTTCAAGTGTGATTGTAAATAAAATATACTTTTGAGATATTAAGTAAAATCTTTTTTAAATATCTTATATTTTGTAAAACTTACAGCTTTTTACTTTTGGCGAAAATTTAGTAATATTCTTCTTGAAATCTGAGGCGTAGACACACCTGTAAACACCTGACCTTTCTCACAACACAAATTTTATTAATTATTATTATTAAAGTAGAATGCAGTTTAGTCATCATGTTGTGTGAGAATGGTGTTTACAAGTTAGCATTTCTTTATATATATTCTCACAAGCTAAACTTGACTTATAGTAATAATTTTATTAAATATATGTTTTGTAATGGACCAAAAATGAGTCCATACATCTGACAGTTAGTTTGCTTCTTCTGCCTCCACGACGTTTACCTAACCCTTTTACTAGATTGTTTCTTACCAAATTCTTTACAAACACATTTATATTATAATCAAGTTTACAATTAACGTTTTTCAGCATCCAAAAGTGATACAAAAGTATTACAATAATGAATTTTATGTACGAAAAACAAACATATTGTTCAAATATAAACACACAGGAACTACGCCTACAACTAAATGTCTAAGAAACGCCTTCCCTGTCATGTGCTTGGCTCTTTGTGGATGCATTCGTTACCTAAACGGGTCCCAAGTTCGCGATAAAATTGAATAAAGCCTGACTAGCTAGCACGTACTTCGCGGAACTCGTACCAATAACATTGGGTAATTAACAATAGGAATTATGAGCCTAACGCCATCATCAGCTACGGTAATCCGTCGCATATCCATGTGGTTATAAGGCATTACGGCAAGCTCCTTTATGGCTTATTTATATTACGTTTGCTGCCCCATGGCGCCAGTTGGAATGCCCGTTAATCAAGCATTCGTATAGTGGAAAGTACATTAGATATATATTCTAGTATATTTTATGGCCTATAATTGTTTTTGCTATTCTTTTTTGAAAATTAATAGACAAACTATCAAACTAAATTTAGCTCTATATTTACTAGAGAAAATTTCAAAATAATAAAAATACAAACAAAAAATTTAGTGTATCTAAACGTAGACCCATGTTCTTCATTGAAGGAATACTTGTAACGTTTTACTGTCTGGCTGATTATTTTATTAGAATTTCAAACAAAAGATTTCTTTCCATTCAGTACAACATTTTAGATTCGTTCATTTCCATTTCCTAGTATATTATTATACTTGGTATTAGTTTAATTAAATTATATTCTTAACGTGGTTTAATTTTTGTTTAAAATGTTGGCAACATTTATATAGTTTTGCTGCCACATACGTTCCTTATAAAGTATGAAATACTTTATAAAAGCTTATTGATAAATTATATACAAAAGAAACAGTGTAGTGAACTGTTTTCGAAAAAAGTTTTTGATAAGCAGGGGTTTTAACGTAGAACATTTTTTCTTGTGTTTTTGGGAAAAGTTCTTTTTAAGGATCCAGATCCCTGAATACCAAGTTTTGCGGTTACAGACTCTCCAGTAATCTTTGTGGTAAAAGATTTAAAATTCGTTGTACAGGAATGATTTTCCTACAACTTTGGCTACAAACGGAAGTACATTGATGGCTTATTATTAAGTCTGTGATTGGCCAGAACACAGGATATTAATTACCCCCCCCCCCCCTACCTAATCCGAAATACCTTTCACTTATGAGTTTCCCTAAAACGTTTTCAAATGCGCCTCTACTGTGGTTACATCTGCATATAGTATACTTATTTATCGTTGTAGTTCTACAATGGTTTCCGAGTCAATGCCGAGAACAAGTATTGCAACTTTTATGAGTTAATTTTATAGCATAGCTTTAGTACTTAATTTTCCCGTGGCATTGGATTATGCTTCACTATGTTAGATGGAACTAGACTTTACATATGAGAGTTTAAACCGTATTGGTTTTGCATCTTACACGAGGAAATCGAATAACTTAATAATAATGTATGAATAGTTTTGCTGACTTTATTGCGATATTTAAGTTGATTATATAGGCCTTTATACTAATATTCAAGTATTTTTTCTTTGTATTACGGTCTGATTTTTCTAAAATACCTGACTTATGCTACTATCCATACATTTAAAATAGGATAAGGATTTGCTTTAATAGTTTTAACAAGAATAACACAATCGTTTTTCACTTTTCCCCACTTTCAGCTCTCTGATAAAAATTTCAATACTAGTTAATGGGCTAGTAAGCAATTGTAAGTCTTAAAAGGTTAACAGTGAAAAATGTTTGTATCATTTCAATAAATATTTGTTGTGATATATTAAGACCCTAATCTTTGTACATGAGAGAGAAGGTAAAAGAGAAAGAGTTAAGGAGATTCGCATAGGTTAAAATAGTCTATTGTTATTATTGTTCGAATATTAGCTTATTTAAAATTGTAATCCCATTCGTTAAAGACAGTGGTATAAGTTTTTAAAACTTTAATAATTAACTTGAAGTATTTCTACTGGAGTAAAAGTGCATGCGCACTAACTAAACATTTAAAATTTTTTTTAATTTTTACTTAAGATACCCGTCTATTTGTTACAAAGTAAATATTCTAAATTTATGTGTTTAGTAATTCTATTTAATATTTTGCCCTTACGACGTAACATTCACACACCCTGGGAGAGGGCGCTCTCTACAATAACGCCCCTCACTAAAGCGTGAACTTAAATATAGTGTATGTAGGAATCAACTATATGCAATAATAAAATGACTGTTAGAACGTACTAAGTCTCATTATTAGGTTCAGTTAGGAGCTAAGAGAAATTGGTAAATTTAATTAATAATTTTGAACAGCAATGTATACTCATCTTTGACGTACAATTGTTTATTTTTTCAAAGTTAGTTTTCCTTGAGTGTCTCTGAAACCGACCTTTATGTCAGATTAAAACGTTATTATTGTTTAGACCATATTTGTTTTTTGTTGGTATTCTTTGCGAGTATCTGAAAAAAACCTTTACACCAGTTCAAAAGATTTACACGGTTCTTTGCTGTATATTTCTTTGATCGTGTATCTCTGATCATATTACAGAAGGTAATTCATTCCTAAAAACAAATTGTATTTTATTAAAGAAGGGCATGATATTTATTTATTAGAGTGAGTTCCAACTTAAGTTCATGTATTCATTTTAGAATTTTGAAAATTCCACATTTATTCCTTAATACCTTACTAATCGTTACTTAATATATTGCTATTTTACTTACATTCATTTTGAATGTAAAATTGTGTCATACATTTTACAATAACTAAAGGGTTCGTCACATTAAAATAAAAATTCTCTTGATGACTTGATTCTTCGCACGGTTGTGTGAATTCTTAACAAAAGTCGGCAGCCTCCGGGGAGTAAAAGCTTTTCCGGATTTTATCAACAATAGAGGTAATTTTTCCAGGAATAGACTTTCGATAAACTTACATTGTACTCACCGGCATGTTTATTCGTGTTTCAGATGTACGAGGCAAACAAACATTGACGGAACAGATGTAGTGACGGAGAAATTGCTTCGGGAACTTCTTGGAATCATGTGATCGCCGGTAAGTGATTAATTTTGTATTTTGGGTAGAGGGAAGCTTCACTCCCGCACTCTCCCTTTTCCTTAGGTTTCGTGCTCTGAAAGTAAATACACAGTTGTAATAGATAGAAGGCATCCTAAACTAGTCAATGTCAGAGGAGTTGGCTGTTCTAGGATATGAGAGACTCCTATACCCATTATATATATATATATATATATATATACATAATATATTAAATAAATCCAGAGATTTAATGCTTATAAGATCTTGCAGAGTAGTTTTCTATTTTATTAAATTAGAGTAAACAAATCTAAATACTTTCAATTAGTAATTTCCCTTAAAAGTATAATTTTGTAATATAAAACAAAAATTTGTCATTTCAAACATTGAATAAATAGGCTGTATACGGTATTTAACTATTACTCAAGCCGCCGTGTCGTGGGAAAAAAACTTTTTATTCCATCTTCATTTAATTGTATTCAAATATCTCCTGACATATAGGCCTACAATTTACTATAATTGCCAATTACTTTCTTTTTCCTTTTCATGAGTTGTGTTTTTGTCGTTATTTTTACGATCGTCTATTCTCCTTTTATATTTAATGCATACAGATTATAACTTTTGTGCAGTTTTAGGTATGTATTGGGTGTATTTAGGTGTATTTGTTTATATTTAAGGGCATATGTGTATATTAAAGTATATACTTTTATATTTAATCATATGATTGTATATGTATACATGTATTGAGTGATTTTAGGTATATTTGAATATTTAACTGTATATTTTGGTGTATAAGTGTATATTAAATTATATACTTGTATATTTAGTTATATAAGTGTATATACAAGTATAAAATTGTTAAAGTGTACAATAGAGTAGCGATAATTCGATGTAGATAGGGCAAGACCCCTCGCATTACCAAACACTCTGATTACATCGAAATACGTTCCTGTAAGATCTTGCAGAGTAGTTTTCTATTTTATAAATTTAAGTAAACAAATCTAAATAATTTCAATTAGTAGTTTCCCTTAAAAGTATATATTTTGTAATACAGGAAACAAAAATTAGTCATTTCAAACATTGAATAAATAGGCTGTATACGGTATTTAACTATTACTCAAGCCGCCGTGTCGTGGGAAAAAAACTTTTTATTCCACCTTCATTTTGTTGTGTTCAAATATCTCTTCACGTATAGGCTTACAATTAACTATTATCGCCTATTACTTTCTTTTTCCTCTTCATGAGTTGTATTATCTGTCGTTATGTTTTCGATTGTTTCTATTCTGCTTTTATATTTAATGCATACAGATTTGGACTTTTGTGTATTTTTTGGTATGTATTGGGTGTATTTAGGTGTGTTTGTTTATATTTAAGTATGTATGTGTATATTAAATTATATATTTTTATATTTAATACACACAGATTTTAACTTTTGTGTATTTTTTGGTATGTATTGGGTGTATTTAGGTGTGTTTGTTTATATTTAAGTATGTATGTGTATATTAAATTATATATTTTTATATTTAATACACACAGATTTTAACTTTTGTGTATTTTTTGGTATGTATTGGGTGTATTTAGGTGTGTTTGTTTATATTTAAGTATGTATGTGTATATTAAATTATATATTTTTATATTTAATACACACAGATTTTAACTTTTGTGTATTTTTTGGTATGTATTGGGTGTATTTAGGTGTGTTTGTTTATATTTAAGTATGTATGTGTATATTAAATTATATATTTTTATATTTAATACACACAGATTTTAACTTTTGTGTATTTTTTGGTATGTATTGGGTGTATTTAGGTGTGTTTGTTTATATTTAAGTATGTATGTGTATATTAAATTATATATTTTTATATTTAATACACACAGATTTTAACTTTTGTGTATTTTTTGGTATGTATTGGGTGTATTTAGGTGTGTATGTTTATATTTAAGTATGTATGTGTATATTAAATTATATACTTTTATATTTAATGCATACAGATTTTGACTTTTGTGTATTTTTAGGTATGTATTGGGTGTATTTAGGTGTGTATGTTTATATTTAATTATGTATGTGTATATTAAAATAATACTTTAATATTTAATCATATGATTGTATATGTATGTATGTATTGAGTGATTTTAGGTATATTTGGATATTTAACTGTATATTTTGGTGTATAAGTAAATATTAAATTATATACTTGTATATTTAGTTATATAAGTGTATATACAAGTATAAAATTGTTAAAGTGGACAGTAAAGTCTCAATAATTCGAGGTAGATAGGACAAGACCCCTCGGATTACCAAACACTCTGATTACATCGAAATACGTTCCTGTGCGTTTGAAAAAATAAGGGTTCCATTGAGCTCAAATGATATAATTAAGAAGGCACAAAATACGTTTATAAAAATACATTGACTCTAGAGCTTACATAAATGTAATGGTACTTTGGAATACATTATTTATGGCAGTGTCTTCTTCGTCTGCTTATCCGATCGTTTTCATGCTACGATGTCGCGTAGGCGTCTTACCAGAAGCACATCTGTTGTCGTGGTGTCTGTCTGTTCTTTAATTTAGTGTAGTTGTTCCTTCACCGTGACTAATTTCCCTTCTTGTGATGCCTTGATCGAACCTTCATCTTTATTCTCGTCATCACTGCCTTCCCTAGCTTTTTGTGACATTTCAATAGTCGTGACATCTGTTATTTCAAATTGTTTGTCTTTACTCATTCATATCTTGGGAATTTTCACAACCTAGTAGTTTCTTGATAAAAAATGTCAAATCAGTTTCTTCTTCAGTGTTTTATCTAACACAAATAGATAAAATAGTAAGAAATCGGGTCAAATTTAACAGTAGATCGAAACATTGGGTCTCGGAATTTTGAAACTCTACTACTGTATATGGAAGTACGTTTTGGGCGTTTTAAGTTATATTCAAGTATATATGTGTTTATTTCAATATATTGTTGTATATTTAGGTATATATGTGTATGCGGGTTCGGTGAATTTAGGTACATATGTTTATATCTAAAGATATTAGTATATACGTATTTAGGTATAGTTGTGTACATATATATATATATATATATATATATATATATATATATGTGTGTGTGTGTGTGTGTGTGTGTATATTAATAGCTATATGAGTCAATTAGAACCTAACGTGTTTAATATTTTACAATCATCGTTATCTTTCTCATTTAAAAATCGATCTATAACATTGCTAATATATGATTATTTTGCGTATTTTGTGTATTGGGTGTATGTAGGTGCATATAATTATATTTAAGGATATATGTTTATACGTTTATGGTATAATTGTGTATATTTAATTATATATATATATATATATATATATATAAATATATATATATATATGACAAAATTAGATCTTATCAACGAAATTTGACAATCTTCACATAAGTAAAATATTTTCATTGATGAATCGATCTATACCATTACTAATATACTGGTTTTTTACCGGTTTAGTTCACTAAATACGGCACCAGTCACACCTCTCTGTTTGTGTGAATCGGCCTTCTATTTTAACCCGTAAAGTAAACTGTTTTTATTTTTAGAACCTTGAAGAAATGCGCAACGGGTTTTTGCGAAATCAGATTCTAATGAGATTCATGAAGACGTTAACGGAACTCCTAACATTGCTCAGTTATTTCTAGACATTATTGTTTAACATTTGCCGTGATATCCCTATTGATATTTGAAATACGAAGTTTATTTTCTAACAGTTAAATGCGGCTATGAAACAATACAAGATCGTAAATATATACGGAATGTCAAGTTATATATTATTGTTATAGTTCAAGTGATAGTTTTGGGAAATATCGCCTTTACTTATACAAATAGCTATATTCAATGTAATAACATTTTACTGGCTTTAAACATAATCATTTCGTCGAAAGTCACGGACAACAAAATCCACCTAGTATTTTCTCAGCTGTATAACAATGAAAGTGTAAACTTTACGAAAAAATATTTACCCTTATGCTAAACAATGTTTCCAACAAAACAACATTTAAATTCCCTGCCGACACATGTTCAGTAACACAAAGTAAGACACCGGCTGCTATTGACAGAAACACAAGTGGATATAAATTCACTGAGGCTATTTCTGGAAACAAAACAAACAGGAAGTACACGGGAACAGCTGTCTGGGTTGGGCCATTTCCGTTCAATGCGTTAATGTCATTTTTTCTACAAAACACTATTTACTAAAAAAAATTGTTAAAATCACTACATAAGTTGTTTACAACAATATACTCAGAATGTTCTAGTATAACCTTAGGAATATACCAAGTACAATGATGCTTGTATAGAGTATAGGGAGTGAAGACATATTATCCTCTCCTAGTTAGGGGCAATGAGAATGGTTTCGACCTGAATTTCCCATTTCTATTCATGCTGATGATTAGGAAGCACGGCTCACATAAAGCTTCTGTGTTACCTCCAAGTACCTTTAATGGTGCCAAGGTTAATAACTACTCGTGATATTATCTAAGGAGACCTTATTGATAACTACCTACCCTATTTAATCAAACAAAAACAACTTTTCCTTTTCTTGGCAGTGCTTTAAGCACAGAATACAGTACGTCAAGGCTAACCCTTCCATTTTCAGACATTGATCTAAAGTCCTATTAGATCGACGGAAGTCCCCCATCTACAAAATTACCTTCTTCTCTAAAAGAATTCATCCACTCTCCCTTTTGACAGTACGTAAATCTCGTAAAAACTGTACGTCAAAGGTGTCAAGATTCCCACGCTTACCCTTTCCTTCTTCAGTTATGTTAGATCTCCGCTAAGCTCCCACATCTAAAAATCTATCTTCTTCTCTAAAAGAATTCATCCACTCTCCCTTTTGACAGTACGTAAATCTCGTAAAAACTGTACGTCAAAGGTGTCAAGATTCCCACGCTTACCCTTTCCTTCTTCAGTTATGTTAGATCTCCGCTAAGCTCCCACATCTACAAATCTATCTTCTTCTCTAAAAGAATTCATCCACTCTCCCTTTTGACAGTACGTAAATCTCGTAAAAACTGTACGTCAAAGGTGTCAAGATTCCCACGCTTACCCTTTCCTTCTTCAGTTATGTTAGATCTCCGCTAACCTCCCACATCTACAAATGTATCTTCATGGCTAGAAAAGTTTTCCGCTAATTATTTTTCACAGTACCTAAACCTCCTAACACTTGTACATCAGAGGCCACAGAATTTTCACTCTTACCTCTTTCACCTTCAATCCTGTTAGAACGACGGTAACCTCCCACGTCTATAAATCTATCTTGATACCTAGCAGAGTTCATCCGCTCTCATTTTAAACAGTACATAAACCTTTTAACACCTGTAGGTCAATGGCCACAGAATATTCACTCTTACCCATTTCAATTACCTCTATTTACAATAAAACATTATAGAATAGAAACATTCCACTGATTCAGAATTTCCTGATCAACTGTACTGTCCGTACCTCTCCGCACTAACCCACAGCAGCTGCTGAAAACATCAGTAAGTAGTCGCTTTCAGAGAATGTATAAGGCAATAATAAATTACACATTACGTAACAAATATTCGAGTTGTGTAAACAAATGATATTAAACTGCGATACCCATTTCGTGTGGAAGGCAAGAAATATTATTATACTATATTTTACTTTATATTAACATTGAAACTTAGTTGAAGCTTAAATAAATTGCCGAAGGTGAAGTAATAAGGGTTATATGGAATTTTCGGAACTGAAAACTGGTTTCTGTCTAAATATTATATATATATATATATATATATATATATATATATATATATATATATTGTATCGCGGTTTCCTTGATAAGTGCCTCAGGACAAAAAAAGCCAGTCGCTTTTCAGGAACCTACTATTTTGTTCGTTTTTTTAAAACTAATACGTCAAACAGCCACTACAACTATTAGGCTTATACCCTAAGAAAGGTTTTAACGCATTGCTTCTACACCCAGGATTGTAAGCCCTTACACTCTCTAGTAGAGAGAGATATTATGACGTATCAGTGTGACGAACGTTTTTATGCTATATCAAGGTTATATTGACGTTCCGACGTATGGAGGCTAAATAACGCTGTTATACCCGAAATAACATTTAGAAAGCTACCCCCTCCCCCAAAGAGGAAATTTCTACAAATAGCCTTCCTAGTGTCTAGAAAGCTATGCCTAGAAAGCTACCCCTTTTAAAAAGGAAAATCCCACAAATAGCCTTCTTAGTGCAATGGGCGGCGCGCGTACTTATAGTAGAAGTTAAATATGTCGTTGTATGAATATGAAAGGAATAGCTCCGTAGCTGGATTTCTTGAGGTGGATCCGATCGATAAGAGATTAATCCCTTGGTCACCGCTAACATTGGCCTGTTCCTGCTAATCCCTTACGGCACGCACTCTTTGGCTTCTCTTATTCAACACTCCTCGTTTGCCTTACTATTTTAATTTGAAAGGACCAGCAATATCAAGTAAGTTGAGAACAGCTGATAATAATCGGAGACCGCACTGTGCTGCCCTAAATCGAACCAATAGAAAACAGCACTAATTACCGTCTGTTTGCGGCAAAAAAAAGTTAGAATATAAATAAGAAAAAATATTAAAAAATCTCTCTGTCTACCCCTTATAACTCTAAGTAGATAAAATCTCAAAGATATAGGAAGGAATAGAAGTGGATTAAGGTAAGACATTTGGAACGAACATAGTATACCTATGGTTCTTGTTGTAGGGAAATTTTGTGGCATCGCAATGACAGGGTGGCCCACCCGAAGGTGACCTCAAAGGGTTGGAAAGAGGTGTTTGCACTTCTAACAGGTGTTCATTTCAAACATACAGTTCTACTATTCGATGTTTTGTTTACCGCGACCCAGAAACTAGAATCGATACATTTATGTTTTTATTGAGAATTTTTGATAATTGGCAATTTAGTTATTTATTTAAGGATACATACATTTAAAATGGATTATTGTCTTAAGAATAAATTCAATCCAAGATAGTTTTTAATTAAATTCGTTGAACATCAAACCGTGATTAAGGTTCTTTCTAATTCGCCAAGCAGCTTAATATAAAATCTGTTTATATCAAGTATGTGTTGTGAAATGGTTCATCATTTTAAAATGTCGACTTTAGCAACTGCCTTCTTGTGATTGAGGTTTAAACACGAGGCTCGCCCACATCGGAACGGGTACTTCCGTCATTGTAAAGAGTAAACAAGCTATATTCAACACATTCCTAAAACAAAGTGTTGTTAGTAAGTTGTTTAGAGTGCACACATTTGTCTCCTAATAGAAACCCAAACATACTTGAGGGCTCTCTGATATTTTATAGAAACGTTTAGGAAAAATTGAAGTAAAATACATTCAGCCTCTTTATAATATTCTGTACGTTATTGGCCACCTACGTCGTTCTTCTTTACTTTTCAGTTATATCTTTTAAATTCCTTCGTTTAGTTCACACTCTCCTTATATATAACTTGTTCAAGTTTACAACCGTTAATAAAATTCTGTTTATCCATCCACTAAAGTACAAATAATTGTACTAAAATGTTTGGTCTATATCACTTAACTGTTGTTAATACAGTTAAATAAATACATTTTTTCAAAAACTAAATTCAATAAAGAGCTGATTTTAATTTTTTATGGGGGGGGGGAACGTTTCACGAAGGGAGAAGGTATGTATTATAGTTAATTCGTTCTGATTGGCTTGAACTACGTTTAACATATGATTTTATAAAGCACCTGAGTTTATATGTTATGTGGTAGAACAGCTGTTTTAGTGCTATATTAATTTATTTATAATAATTGTAATTATTTAATAACAAGAAACGAAATAAAACTTATCTTAGTTGACCTGTGTGGCATATGAATTTTTTTCCATTAATTTTTTCGACCACTTGAAATAACAATTGCATAAATTAGACGGTTGAATATCGAGACGGTCGTTTTGTCTTATTACCTACTCAATTATTATTTTTTTTTTAATTTATATTTTTTGTTTAGGAAAATCAGTTACTTAAACAATAAATTATTTCTGTGTAAAGTATATTTATTATTGTTTTACGCACGCTCCTTTATTATTTGTGAGTACAGTGGATGTGTCTGAATTAAATTAATCTAGGAAATTTTAAAACATGGAGTTGCAAAATCAGTTTTTGATTCGTTGACATTCAAGCAAAAAAAAAGAAAAAATTGTGTTAAACTTTATTCAAAATTAAATATTTCGGTAGAACTTGTAGGTATTTAAAAATAAATAATAAAAATATTCAAATAAGTGTTGTTTAATTTATGTAAACAAAAATCGTTCAGGCACATGGGGGTGTTCTGACAGAAGAATTTGTAGTTAGAAATTTCGCAAAAAGTTGAAAGGAATTGGCGAAAATATGAACTTATACATTTTTCATTATATTTTTAAAAACAACATTTATTAGATGTTCTGAATATAAATTTTCATAACAAAATTGAAATCAGTTTTAAAAAGTATATGTGGTTCGAAAATTGTTTTAATTATAGCATTGGATTAAAAATACATAACCTAATATTATCATTATAAATAACTATTTGTTTTTAGATTTATTAAAATCTAAACAAATCTTAAATAAATAAATATTATTGATTTTTTTTAAATAACTGATCAAAACTATGTAATAATAATCTAAGTGAAAACTGCTGCTCTAAATCATAACCTATTACAAAGAAACAGCTGTTACATGAAGTCATATGATGTAAAGTACATGCTGAAAGGTATGCGTTTCCTAAATAGCGTGACGGGAAAGGAATGATTTAATATTATATTATATTGTTCTTATAAGAAACTATCACCTCAGAAATATTTATGCTAATTTGAGGAGTCCTTCAGAGTAGAGCCAATGTATATATTATTACTTGATATTTATTAATCGACTTTCGAGTGCTATGCTACAGTACTACTCTCATTTTTTCACCATTGGAAGTCTGTCTTATCCTTGAAGTCAACGTGCGCATGGCTGACGTCATGTGGTATAACGGTACTCGTCTATTTCTGGTTCTACTACACTGGTCAATGTTAGGATCACGTTTGTATATAATACGTCTGTTGCGTTGAATAATTCGCCATTTTTTTAACATCAACTCATTTAGACTTGTGCGTATGATGTACTATTTAATGTTTATTTATTTGTAACTGTTTCCAGGTTGTCAAATTTGTATCTTTGTGTTTGTTTTTGCACGCAGTTGGCATAATTTATTTATTTAATTATTTTTTATATACCTGTAAAAGCCAATAATTTTTAAAAAAATAACAATAACATCTCATAGAAAGAGATACGGACTACCTTTCTACAGTAACTAGTTCCTCCAAAAAAAATTGAATCAAAGGTTTGAAAACTGTTAAATGTCCTCAAGTTTACCAAAAGCTTTGAAAAATATACAACAGACACTTCTACACTGGTTGTTCTGACATGTTCTCAAGTAAGGGGGGGGGGGTTAATCAGTTAAGTGGTTTTTTTCCAAGTCAGGGTGAAATGGAAAGTTTATACAGCAAGCCTTGTCATGTTTACATTCAACCCTTACTCTGGAGTCAGTACACAGTAATATACACAAGCTTGCTGTTAGGAGAAGCAATGTACACACAGCGTAAAATTTAATGTAAATAATCTGTTATAACTTAAAGCCAAACTTGTTCTAATGACACAAGCGTGTGTTAATATTAGGCAATGCTTTGCGAGTGTGTTTGATACATTCACAAAACCACAAATTATTTATATATATTCTGTTCAATGGTAAAATAACAAGTGACTAAGAGATTGAACTGAGCTTTAGTTTATAAATAAATAAATAAATATATATATATATATATATACTTATATATATACGCGCGCGCGCGCGCGCGCGTGTGTGTGTGTGTGTGTGTGTGTGTGTGTGTGTGTGTGTGTGTGTGTGTGTGTGTGTGTGTGTGTGTGTGTGTGTGTGTGTGTGTGTGTGTGTGTGTGTGTGTGTGTGTGTGTGTGTGTGAGTGTGTGTGTGTGAGTGTGTGTGTGTGTGAGTGTGTGTGTGTGTGTGTGTGTGTGTCTGTGTGTGTGTGTGTGTGTGTGTGTGTGTGTGTGTGTGTGTGTGTGTGAGTGAGTGAGTGTGTGTGTGTGTGTGATTTGTAGATGCCTTTTTTAATATTAATTTATTAATATGAATACATTTTATTAAGAATAACATTTTTAAATTTAATTTCGTTGATATATATATATATATATATATATATATATATATATATATATATATATATATATATATATATCGCAATATTTATTCTTGTGTATTAATAAAGAACAAAAGTCAAAATACAAATACAAGAATAATAATTGAATTTACAATTCAAAGCGTTTCGTTGGCTAACAGTACCAACATCATCAGGAATAAAACCATAGGATGTTGGTAGTGTTAGCCAACGAAAAGCTTTGAATTGTAAATTCAATTATAATTCTTGTATTTGTATTTTGACTAATGTTCTTTATATATATATATATATATATATATATATATACATTACGCTTATCGTGTTTAATATTTTTAAAATGTACAAACTTCTCATTAACATGAATATTCATAAAGGTATATCCAAGCCTCTCATCAATATAATATACTTATATCGTCAATATCTTCGTACAAAACGAAGCCTATAAACTGTCATTATTGTAATATTTATTGTAACTAAAGCAATAAAGAATTCTTACACGTAATTTAAGTACAGTAAGCAGCAACCTTTCTTATACCTTTTTACGAGCTGCTGTTAGAAAGTACTTGCAGTTATTCCATTTTCAAACGAACTGCTTTTGTTGTTGGTCTTGGGGTAACTACACACACACAGTTTGTCTGCACATTCTATCACGTGTGACGTCATATGAGAGCGATAAACCGTAGAACACTCTTCAGGTAGGGTCTAACACAGGAATGCACGTATGACTGAGCCAATGGATCGTCTATTGCGACAATAAACTGCGCAGTGTGTTTATGATACGACTTTCATAACATATTCCAGTCGTGGCAAATAAACCCAAGGCCTGCATCTGCTAGATATCGCCGCTCTCAATGGCTCCTTCTCTCCATGTATCATGTAAGCAATGAATCCGATAAAACAGACAGCTTCCGTTCTCAATTACTCTAGAGTATATAGGCAAGTGATCTAGGGAAATTACTCCTGCGTGTGTCATAACACTTTCTTTTTCCCACTTTGTAGTCTATGGCATTAGTGAAGGAATGAAGTTTGGGTGGAATGTCATAAATGTATGGTGTTTAGGTTGGCATCGGTGCATTGTAGAGCATCGGCTCTGCCATACACATAAAAATAAGCTTTTTAGAACAGCTGATGAAGCCTAATGGTTAACTAGAAATTTTAAATATACACTTCCAAATAACTCTGTAATTGCCGGGGGCAGGTTTTTCTTATTTCCATTGGTTTATTGACGTTAAACAGACGTTTAAAGAAGTAAATATATTGCGTACGAAAGTTCGAGGCAGTTGCCTACTTTAACGTCGGGCTTATTTATCTTCAAATCAGTCAAAATACTTTGGCTGTAAAAATAAATCTGTTTATTTCATTGGCCCGACACGAACGCGCAGATGTCTCCACACGCGGGCTGTTTGCTTTATAAAGGAATTGACCTCATTTCTTTCAACTGTCAGAGCTCAAACGTGAATGTGAGTTGGGTGTAGAAGATGTAGTTACGTTTAAACCTGACACATGTAACGAAATATGAACTCATAAAATATATATTTACACTGTAATAATGCAATAAAAATATTGGCAAAAACTCCGATGCAACAAAAAATTACCAAACATAACAAATATTACAAGTTTTCTAAGCTTAAACACCTATGTACATTTCGATGATCCTGCCATCATCATCATCATCATCGTCTTCAGAAGGTCCTATTAGAAAATACAATCTAGAATACAATCATTAACAAACTAGAAGGACCTTTTTTATTGTTAAAAGAGTTATAAAATAGCAATTAATTAAATAACTTCTACGAATACAACTCATATTCACTCAGAGTATAAGGAGGGAAATCAACCATTTTGGTCTTGAGAAGTCTGCGTAAGCATAAATGTACTACATGTCGTTATCAAAGGAAGCTAGCTATATATTGTTTATTAACCAAACCTATATATATATATATATATATATATATATATATATATATATATATATATATATATATATATATATATAGGTATATGTGTGTGGTATAGTATGTGTGTGTGCGTGTGTGTGTGTAGAAAATATATGTAAATATTTATTTATAAATTACTAGCTAACCCAGCGAATTTCTACAGCCTAAAAGTCGATGATGGCGGGTTAACATTGTCTAAACCTAATTTAGTAGCTTG
Organism: Prosapia bicincta; assembly: GCA_036971475.1. NCBI lineage: Eukaryota > Metazoa > Arthropoda > Insecta > Hemiptera > Cercopidae > Prosapia > Prosapia bicincta. The sequence continues at coordinate 234,434 of JBAIZL010000201.1, read as the reverse complement.
TTATCTTAGTAACAGCTGAAATTAAAGCAGTCGATCGAGAAAAGTGTGACAATAAAAGCTCTTCCTAGATATTTATAGGAGTGGATTCGAATATATATTTATTTGTGTATACTTTAAAATGTGTCGGAAAATAGTTTTAGATTGTTAAGTGTTCAATTCAAGTGTGAATTCATTTTAGATATTTCATATTATCTTATGATTGTTTAGTAGTCTTCATTTTCTTTCCTTACGGACTTTCTGTGACTCTAGTTGTTATTATTCATGCCTAATAACCAGAAGTCACGGGTTTTATCACAAAACATTCAAACATTTTCAAATCTACAACGCTTTCAAACAGATAACCTCTCAATCTTGCTATATACTTTAGTCTTCTATCTATATAAACCGAGAATTCACTTACCATGGTGAAACAATTTTATAAAGTTTAGTTTTTAGTTTATTCTGTTATTGTTTTATGTTAGATTGATTAAATTAAACATTAAGTATAACTAAATTACGTTTGTCTCACAACAATCGCACCCTATGATTGTTAGGTGACAAGTTTCGGAGTGTCTCAGCCAATCAAGACGCGGAATTTGCCTAATGAACCATGTACGTAATTACTTGTGACTGGTGGAAGCGGTGATCTAATTAGTGGTGGTGCTAGGGAATACAGGTAGACAATGCGCGAAGCATATTCGCACAACAGCAGTTCCCAACTGTTTATATTATAATTAGGTTTGACTATCTAGTGGCGTCATTAGAGCACCTATAGTACGCGACATTTCATCTACTATTCCGAACCTATCGATGTGTAACGTATTAGGGTGTATCACTATTATTTATGTAACATATTATTCTATATATAATGTAATTGATGACTATGTTGAAATAGCGTCTCTCTAAGACACTTTAACAATTCGTCAAACTGGTATTAAATGCCCATAACTATTCTTTAAAAAGGTAATGTAAACACGTGCTTCACAGGTTTATTTCAAGTACACCATATTTATTTACTGTTTTCTTTTGAAGTATGCAATGTTATCCCATATTATCAGTTCAGGAGATCAATATAGCATGTTATTAGTTCTATTTCATGCCTAGGATCCTTTCTTGTCCTTTATGTTTGTTGGTATATAACAGGCAGACACTTCTATACGACCAGGAATAGCATGGCTGCGTCACGTGGCACACTATGCTAACATTATCCCATAGTTTTAGTAGAGAAGAATCATATCATTTCATTAGTCCTATGGAATGCCATGCCGCCTTATCTGCCCTCATTGGAAGGGAATATAAGGAATTGACACTTATTGTTATTCCTGAGTGTAAGTCTAAGTCTAGTAGTACTATAAACTATAATTATCCTACATGTATAGTACGGAGGTCAAATATTTATCCGATTAGCACTATTTAATGGCTTACGTATTTTGTGTCCTTTTTACATGGAATTTTAAAATATAAAAACTTTTTCATTGCCCTTATCAACTATATCTCCCGGTTTTCAACATCTGTAGATTGTTCTATCGACACCTTTATTCAATGTGTACTCAAAATGTTTACTTAATCTTGTAGTGCCTGTGTATGTGTTTATATGTATGTGTATGTTTGTATATCTGTGTGTGTGTGTGTGTGTGTGTGTGTGTGTGTGTGTGTGTGTGTGTGTGTGTGTGTGCCTGTGTTTGCATTTTACAGGTCATTGACAGGATGTGTGTCTTTGCATGTGTGTGAGTATGTTTGTGTGTGTGTCTGTGCGTGTGTCTGTGTCCGTGTGTGTGTGTGTGTGTGTGTGTGTGTGTTTGTGTTTGTGTGTCTGTGTGTGTATGTGTCTGTGTGTGTGAGTGTGTGTTTGTGTTTGTGTGTGTATGTGTCTGTGTGTGTGTGTGTGTGTGTGTGTTTGTGTTTGGGTACATGCATTTGTCTTTCTGTGTGTGTAGTCGTAGTGTGCGAACGAGAATGTGAGAGGATGCGTGTGTGCGTGCATATACTTAAAAAGAACAAAATTGATTTAAGGTCATTTATTGCAACTACTACATAAACTGGGTAAAGATAGAAGACAACACCTAAATGGTTACACAGAACAAATCAAAATGTATTAGTACTAAAATTATATCTAGGCTATAACAAACAAAATAAATATCATAGCAAGCACCCCCACCCTCCCAAGAAACCGAGCAACTGACTTTAGCTATTCGCGTTGTTCTAGGTTTGATCTTTCCAGACAAACTGAACGCCAGCAAATGCTCCCATTACGCACGGAGGGCGCGCTTTGTACACGGGTCATGTAGCGCTACAAAATATTTTCATTCATTTTTCCGGGAAGCGAGAGCCCATTGACTTGCACTATATCTGTATTCCGTCCGTCAATGCAGAATAAATGTTAACCAGATTAAATCAGTACAGAGATCCCTTCTTTGTATTCAGGTTCAGCGTTCCAGGATTATGGTTTTACATTTTAAATTTGGCCGATTCAGAACACCGCTCGTACTCCTTGTGGAAAATAACTCCCTTCGAGATATTTCCATAATATCTAAACAAAACCGTCGCAGTGGAATAGTTTGCGGAGTATGTATATGGCAAGAAGGGTATTATAGAGATATATGGATGTATTCCTTTAGGAAGTTGTGAACCACTTGTTAAAGTTTCCGAAATTACTTGCAAACTATTCTGAAACGGTATGAAAGAAGGAAATGCTTTGCATTTTCTACATGCAACACACTTTTACTACAATATGGTAAAACCTGTTTATCATTTATGTTTTGCAAATAGACTATAGCTAGGGGTAAGAAAATTAGTAGAGTGGTTTTAGCAAAAATATCACCTCTTTAGTCTTCTTTTAGGAATTTATTTAAACATTTAATATTTTCAGACATAATTCACTTGTATTAAGCTTTTTATTTCACTTTACCGTATTTTTATTTCTTTCTATATTTAAAATGTGAAAGATATTGTTAGAAGTTTTACCTGTATAAATTTTTGTCAATCGATTTCTTCTGATGTCTACCCCATTTGAAGCAATTGATTTATACGTTTATTACGAAATACTTATGTATTTAATTAAATATAGGCGCTAACTATGAATAAATAACCATACACAAACAATACACCTTATTGTGGTACGCATTTCGATAACGCATGCCATCATCATTCATAACACCACTCTAAGTTGAAGTTGTATATTCATAGTTGTCTTACTGATGATGATAAAATGAGTAATTAAAACGAGTAGACAATGAAGTATATTGTTTTGTGAGTTTGTGAGTTACATATTTATAACATGATCTCACAAGCAAGCTCAATTATTACTTATAGATAATTCCTCTTGGGATACTACGGAATAATAAATAACTAAACAAAAAAAGGTAAAAACAAAAATAAAACAAAATCAACTTATTTAATGTAAATTAACACCTGATGTACATTTCGGTTGCATATACCCATTCTCAAGTAAATAATCACACTGAAGATGGTTACCTTTTGTTAGGAATATCCGTCAGGGGTTAATTTAAATTAAATAAACTAAAATTATTGTAGTTTAGGGAAATGTTTTAGCTGTGCAGATCAATATTTTAAGTTTGAATGTAAAGAAAATATACTTTTGAGTTTTTTAGTAAAATGTTTTTTTAAATATCATATATTTTGTAAAACTTACAGCTTTTTAATATTGGCGAAAATTTAGTAATATTCTTCTTGAAATCTGAAGGCGTAGACACACCTGTAAACACCTGACCATTCTCACAACACAAATTTTATTAATTATTATTATTAAAGTAGAATGCAGTTTAATCATCATGTTTACAAGTTAGCATTTCTTTATATATATTCTCACAAGCTAAACTTGACTTATAGTAATAATTTTATTAAATATATGTTTTGTAATGGACCAAAAATGAGTCCATACATCTGACAATTAGTTTGCTTCTTCTATCTCCACGACGTTAACCTAACCCTTTTACTACAAGAGGAAATAATTGTTTCTTACCAAACTCTTTACAAACACATTTATATTATAATCAAGTTTACAATTAATGTTTTTCAACATCCAAAAATGATACAAAAGTATTAAAACAATGAATTTTATGTACGAAAAACAAACATACTGTTGAAATATAAACATACAGGAACTGCTCCTACAACTAAATATCTAAGAAACACCTTCCCATTCATGTGCTTGTCTCTTTGTGGAAGCATTCGTTACCTAAACGCGTCCCAAGTTCCCGATAAAATTGCATAAAGCCTGACTAGCTAGCATGTACTTCGCGGAGCTCGTACCAATAACATTAGCTAATTAACAATAGGAATTATGAACCTAACGTCATCATCAGCTACGGTAATCCGTCGCATATCCATGTGGTTATAATGCATTACGGCAAGCTCCTTTATGGCTTATTTATATTACGTCTGCTGCCCCATGGCGCCAGTTGGAATGCCCGTTAATTTCTCATTCGTAGCGTGAAAAGTAGATTAGATATATATTCTAGTATATTTAATTGCCTATAATTGTTTTTGCTATTCTTTTATGAAACGTAATAGACAAATTATCAAACTAAATTTAGTTCAATATTTTCTAGAGAAATTTTGAAAATAATTATAAAAAAATACAAACAAAAAATTTAGTGTATATAAACGTAGACCCATGTTCTTCATTGAAGGAATACTTGTAAAGTTTTTCTGTCTGGATGATTATTTTATCAGAAATTCAAACAAAAAGATTTCTTTCCATTCAGTACAACATTTTAGATTCGTTCATTTCCATTTACTAGTATCTTGTTATACTTGGTTTTAATTTAATTAAATTATGTTCTTAACGTGGTTTAATTTTTGTTTAAAATGTTGGCAACATTTATATAGTTTTGCTGCCACATACGTTCCTTATAAAGTATGAAATACTTTATAAAAGTTTATTGATAAATTATATACAAATGAAACACTTAGTGTAGTGAACTTTTTCCGAAACAAGTTTTTGATAAGCAGGGGTTTTAACGTAAAACATTTTCTCTTGTGTTTTTGGGAAAAGTTCTTTTTAAGGAGCCCAATCCCGCAAAACCAAGTTTTGCGGTTACAGACCCTCCAGTAATCTTTGTAGTTTGTATCATTCCGCGAGTAAAAGATTTAGGTTTCGTTGTACAGGAATGATTTTCCTACAACTTTGGCTACTAACGGAAGTACATTGATGGCTTATTATTAAGTCTGTGATTGGACAAAACACAGGATATTAATTACCCCCCCCCCTGCCTAATCCGAAATACGTTTCTTTTATCAGTTACCCTGAAACGTTTTCAAATGCGCCTCTGCTGTGGTTCCATCTGCATATAGTTTACTTATTTATCGTCGTAGTTCTACAGTTGTCTCCGAGTCAATGCCGAGAACAAGTATTGCAACTTTTATGAGTTAATTTTATAGCATAACTTTAGAACTTAATTTTCCCTTGGCATTGGATTATGCTTCACTATGTTAGATGGAACTAGACTTTACATATGAGAGTTTAAACCGTATTGGTTTTGCATCTTACACGAGGAAATCGAATAACTTAATAATAATGTATGAATAGTTTTGCTGACTTTATTGCGATATTTAAGTTGGTTATATAGGCCTTTATCCTAATATTCAAGTATTTTTTCTTTGTATTACTGTCTAAATATTCTATAATACCTGACTTATGCTACTATCCATACATTTAAAATAGGATAAGGATTTGCTTAAGTTTTAACAAGAATAACACAATCGTTTTTCTCTTTTCCCCACTTTCAGCTCTCTGATAAAAATTTCTGAAAGTTAATGGGCTAGAAAGCAATTGTAAGTTTTAAAAGGTTAACAGTGAAAAATGTTTGTATCATTTCAATAAATATTTGTTGTGATTTATTAAGACCCTAATCTTTGTACATGAGGGAGAAGGTAAAAGAGAAAGAGTTAAGGAGATTCGCATAGGTTAAAAGAGTTTATTGTTATTATTGTTCGAATATTAGCTTATTTAAAATTGTAATTCCCACAGTAAACACAGTGGTATAAGTTTTTAAAACTTCAATAATAAACTTGAAGTATTTCTACTGGAACAAAAGTGCATGCGCACAAACTAAACCATTAGAAATTTTAAAATACTCGTAACTAAACATTTTAAATTTTAAAAATGTTTACTTAAGATACCCGTCTATTTGTTACAAAGTAAATATTCTAATTTTATGTGTTTAATATTTCTCTTTAATATTTTGCCCTTACGAGGTAACATTGACAAAACCTGGGAGAGGTCGCACTCTACAAAATCGTCCTTCACTAAAGCCTGAACTTAAATATAGTGTATGTAGGAATTAACTAAATTGAGAAATAAAATGATTGTTAGAACGTACTAAGTCTCGTTATTAGGTTCAGTTAGGAGCTAAGAGAAATTGGTAAAATTAATTAATAATTTTGAACAGCAATGTAGACCAATCTATGACGTACAATTGTTTATTTTATCAAAATTGGTATCCCTTGAGGGTCTCTGAAACCGACCTTTATGTCAGATCAAAACTTTATTACTGTTTACGACTATATTTGTTTTAAGTTTGTATTTTTTGCAAGTATCTGAAAGAAACCTTTACATTAGCTCAAAGTATTTACAAGGTTCGTTGCTGTATATGTCTTTGATCATGTTACAGAAGGTAATTCATTCCTAAAAACAAATTGAGTTTTATTAGAGAAGCGCATGGTATTTATTTATTACAGCGAGTTTCAACATAAGTTCTCAATTAGGACATGTATTCATTTTAAAATTTTGAAAATTCCACATTTATTCCATAATACCTCCAAATCGTTACTTAATATATTGATATTGCTATTTTACTTACATTTATTTTGAATGTAAAATCGTGTCATATACTTTACTATAACAAAAGGGTTCGTCACAGTAAAATAAAAATTCTCTTGATGACGTGATTCTTCGCACGGTTGTGTGAATTCTTAACAAAAGTCGACAGCCTCATGGGAGTAAAAGCTTTTCAGGATTTTATCAACAATAGAGGTAATTTTTCCAGGAATAGACTTTCGATAAACTTACATCGTACTCACCGGCTTGTTTATGCGTGTTTCAGAGGGAAAGATGTACGAATTACACAAACATTGACGAGGCAAACAAACATTGACGGAACAGATGTAGTGACGGAGAAATTGCTTCGGGAACTTCTTGGAATCATGTGAATGCCGGTAAGTGATTAAGTTTGTATTTTGGGTAGAGGAAAGCTTCACTCCCGCACTCTCCCTTTTCCTTCGGTTTATATCAGAACTACGTTTTGTGCTCTGACAGTAAATATAAAGTTGTAATAGATAGAAGGCATCCTAAACTAGTCAATGTCAGAGGAGTTGACTGTTCTATAATATGAGAGACTCCTATATCCATTATACATATATATATATATATATATATATATATATATATATATATATATATTTATTTATATTTATATATATACACATAATATATTAATGCTTATACGATCTTGCAGAGTAGTTTTCTATTTTATAAATTTAAGTAAACAAATCTAAATACTTTAGTATTTTCCCTTAAAAGTATATATTTTGTAATACAGGTAACAAATATCAGTCATTTCAAACATTGAATAAATATGCTATATACGGTATTTAACTATTACACAAGCCGCCGTGCCGTGGGGAAAAACTTTCTATTCCACCTTCATTTTATTGTATTCAAATATCTCCTGACATATAGACCTACAATTTACTATTATTGCCTATTACTTTCTTTTTCCTCTTCATGAGTTGTATTTTTTGTTGTTATTTTCTATTCTGCTTTTATATTTAATGCATATAGATCAGTGGTCTTCAAATACATTTAGTCAGGGTCCGTTTTGGATTTTCTAAAGTCCGCCGCGGGCCTTTATATATATATATATATATATATATATATATATATTCATGGGGTAAAAAACTTAAACACATTTGAACAAAGAAGTAAAGTAATTTGTTTATATTTAGACTCAAAAGATACTACAATAAGAGAATAATATATCTTGAAACTTATATAAGATACATTTTAGTGAGAAAAATGACATTTTTTAGTTTGAACAACTTCCTTGAATTTTGGGGTTGAGGTTGTACAACTAATTCTAAGCAAATTGTTAAGATTATTAACTGCCAGACGTGATCTAAAACGATTTTTAATAAAGTTCATTTTTGAAAACGCTGACTCACACAGGTACGTTGAGCCAAACAATGTGCACAACTTAATTGCCAATTTTCTCATCCCTGGGTATCTCTAAGGGCTAACATACCTAATCCAAAACTGGTCACAAGGAAGATCTTTGGGGACTTGACTAAATTTGTCCTTCAAACAGATGTCTTCTTGAAAGTCGACCATCTTCATTTGCAAGGCAGCCTTATTTGAGTGGAAAATCTTCGCTGCTTCGCTTGTCCATTCATCATTTGATTTTAAAGAAAAGCATTTGTTAAGGACTTGTACAATATCTCCTATTTTCCCAAAATCAGAAAACCTAGTTTCAAACTCAAGTTTCAAATCTTTCAAAACATTTTCAAATGGTTTGATATCAATACCATCAGTTACGTCACAAATAGTTTTTAGGTTAGGAAAGTGCAATCGTTCATCAGAGATATCTTCACACCAGATACCAATTTGGTTTGAAAAACTCTTATCTTCCGTGTAAAGTTCACACACAAGCAGACCTTTCCCTTGTAACTTTAAGTTAAAGAAATTTAAATGTCTGAAGATATCTGTTAGAAAGGCAATCATAGCTACATTCAGTTCTGTGTCAAGTAGGAAGCCTAAGTATTCACTTGCGATGTCTTCTTTGCACTCAGACAGAAACACTCTAATATCGTTAATAACTGCAAAAAACCGTTGAAGAACCAAACCCTTGCTCAACCACTGAACATTGTTATGGAGAAGCAAGTTTTCAAACTGTACATTAGTTTCCTGAAGGAGAGCTTTGAACTCACGGTGGCGTAGAGAAGACTTTGAACGAATGAAGTTGATGATCTTAATCACAACTTGCATTTTACATTCAAGAGAAGGACTCAGTTTGCAGCACAAAACAGTTTGATGAATGATGCAATGGTAGAATAGCAGATTTTCATTAAATTTAGCGTCACTTTTTATTTGACCAACCAAACCTTTGTTTTTACCAGTCATTGCACGAGCACCATCTGTTGTTATCGAAATTACCTTTTTAGGATCAAAACTAGCATTTTCAAAAAACTCCGTTAAAACTTTATGCAAGTCTTCTCCGCGGGTTTGACCTTCCATTGGTATGATAGTTAAAAGTTCTTCAATGAACTGGTCTTTAGCTTTATCTAAAAATCTCACAAAAACTACTAGCTGGGCCATATCAGTGATGTCGCACGACTCATCTATGGCCAATGAATAACTGTCTGTAGCTGCTAAAACCTGCTTTAACATTTTATTATTTTCATCTGCTAAAATCGCTGTATTTCTAGTAGTTGTAGATGCTGATAGAGGAATACGACTAATAGTGTCAACAATGTCCTGTTTGGGGTTAAATTATGCACTCCCTGCCGCTAACATACATTCTTTAACTATTTCTCCATCACTAAAAAGTTTCATATGTTTAGCGAGAGTCCAAGAAATGTGCAAGGACGCTTCTGCACATTTTTCCTGCGCTGTCATAGATCGATTCATTATTTGAGTGGAAGTTGAATAGCTGGCACATAAGGAATCAACTTTTGACTTGCGTAAATTGCTGCCAATTGGAAGTTTTTCATCAAAAGACTTGTGTTTTGTCTCAAAGTGACGTTTGACGTTCTCACTTTTGACAACAGATACAGTCTGCTGACATATTAAACATAAAGGTACGGCACCAGCACGATTTGGGAGTATAAATAAATATTTATCAGTCCATTCTGATAGGAATTGTCTATTTTCGCTGTCAACTTTTCTTTTCTTACCTTCCATAGTAGCTGTTGACAAACTTAAACAACTCACTTTTAAAACTTACAACACACCCGACAAAACGTCAAACACAATAAATGCAGACAACGGCACTGAAATAATGTCCAATACGTACTAGCAGCAGATAGCTCAAGAGTGACAATGAGACCGACGTCCGACACCGATAGTAAGAGACTATCGCTAGACCAGACCGTCCGGGTAAGTAAGGGGACCCATAAGTAACGGGAATTATGCTGTGGTGGGGAGGGAGAGTGGGAGAACCTATTGTTTGACCACATGTCCCTTGGCGTCACGCCTATTGCGTCACTGTGCAAAGTTGTGTCGTGAGACAACTCAAGTATTTGGCGCGAGCCGTTCAAAACGAGCTCGCGGTCCGGAGCTGGCCCGCGGGCCGCCATTTGAAGACCTCTGATATAGATTATAACTTTTGTGCAGTTTTAGGTATGTATTGGGTGTATTTAGGTGTATTTGTTTATATTTAAGGGTATATGTATATATTAAAGTATATACTTTTATATTTAATCATATGATTGTATATGTATATATTGATTGATTTTAGGCATATTTGGATATTTAACTGTATATTTTTGTGAATAAGAGTATTCTAAATTATATACTTGTATGTTTAGTTATATAAGTGTATATAGAAGTATAAAATTGTTAAAGTGTACAGTAAAATCTCAATAATTCGAGGTAGATAGGACAAGACCCCTCGGATTACCAAACACTCTGATTACATCGAAATACGTTCCTGTACGTTTGAAAAAATAAGGGTTCCATTGAGCTCAAATGATATAATTAAGAAGGCACAAAATACGTTTATAAAAATATATTGACTTTAGAGCTTACATAAATGTAATGATACTTTGGAATATCTTATTTATGGCAGTGTCTTCTTCTTCTGCTATCCGATCGTTTCCGTGCTATGGTATCACGTAGGCGTCTTACCAGAAGCACATCTGTTGCCGTGGTATCTGTCTGTTGTTTAATATAGTGTAGTTGTTCCTTCACCGTGACTAATTTTCCTTCTTGTGCTGTCTTGATCTAACCTTCATCTTTATTCTCGTTATCACTGTCTTCGCTAGCTTTTTGTGCCATTTCAATAGTCGTGACAGCTGTTATCTCAAATTGTTTGTCTTTACTCATTCATATCTTAGGAATTTTCACAACCTAGTAGTTTCTTGATAAAAAATGTCAAATCAGTTTCTGCTTCGTTGTTTTATCTAACACAAATAGATAAAATAGTCGGAAATAGGGTCATATTTAACAGTAGATCGAAACATTGGGTCCCGGAATTTTGAAACTCTATTACTGTATATGTAGGTACGTATTGGGCGATTTAAGGTATATTCAAGTATATATGTGTTTATTTCAGTATATTGTTCTATATTTAGTTATGTATATATATATATATATATATATATATATATATATATATATATATATAGCTATATGACAAAATTAGATCTTATCAACGAAATTTGACAATCTTCACCTAAGTAAAATATTTTCATTGAAAAATCAATCTATAACATTACTAATATACGATTATTTTGCCGGTTTAGTTCACTAAATACGGCACCAGTCACACCACTGTGTTTGTGTGAAACGGCCTTCTATTTTGGCCCGTAAAGTAAATTGTTTTTATTTTTAGAACCTTGAAGAAATGCGCAACGGATTTTTGCGAAATCAGATTCTCATGAGATTCATGAAGACTTTAAGGGAACTCCTAACATTGCTCAGTTATTTCTAGACATAATTGTTTTACCTTTACCATGATATCCCTATTGATACTTGCAGAACAAAGTTAATTTTCTAACAGTTAAATGCGGCTATGAAATAATACAAGATCGTAAATATATACGGAATGTCAAGTTATATATTTTATTGTTTTAGTTCTAGTGATAGTTTTAAGAAATATCGTCTTTACATATACAAATAGCTATATTCAATGTACTAACATTTTACTGGCTTTAAACATAATCATTTCGTCGAAAGTCACTGACAACAAAATCCACCTAGTATTTTCTCAGCTGAATACCAATGAAAGTGTAAACTTTACGAAAAAATATTTACCCTTGTGCTAAACAATGTTTCCAACAAAACAACATTTAAATTCCCTGCCGACACATGTTTAGTAACACAACGTAAGACACCGGCTGCTATTGACAGAAACACAAGTGGAAACAGTTTATAAATTCACTGAGGCTATTTCTGGAAACAGAACAAACAGAAAGTACACGAGAACAGCTGTCTGGGTTGGGCCATTTCCGTTCAATGCGTTAATGTCATATTATCTACAAAACGCTATTTACTAGTCCATTTAAAAAAATTGTTAAAATCACTACATAAGTTGTTTACAATATACTCAAAATGTCCTAGTATAACCTTAGGAATATACGAAGTACTATGATGGTTGTATAGAGTATAGGGCGTGAAGACATATTATCCTCTCCTAGTTAGGGGTAATGAGAATGGTTTCGACCTGAATTTCCCATTTCTATTCATGCTGATGATTAGGAAGCACGGCTCACATAAAGCTTCTGTGTTACCTCCAAGTACCTTTAACTGTGCCAAGGTTAATAAGTACTCATGATATTATCTTAGGAGACCTTATTGATTATTATTTACCCTATTTAATCAAACAAAAACCACTTTCAGCAACCTTCCCTTTTGTTAGCAGTGCCTTAAGCACAGAATACAGTATGTCAAGGCTAACCCTTCCAGTACTTAAAGCTCGTAAAAACTGTACGTCAAAGGTGTCAAGATTCCCACGTTTACTCTTTCCTTCTTCAGTTATGTTAGATCTCCGCTAACCTCCCACATCTACAAATGTATCTTCATGGCTAGAAAAGTTTTTCCGCTAATCATTTTTCACAGTACCTAAACCTCCTAACACTTGTACATCAGAGGCCACAGAATTTTCACTCTTACCTCCTTCACCTTCAATCCTGTTAGAACGACGGTAACCTCCCACATCTATAAATCTATCTTGATACCTAGCAGAGTTCCTCCGCTCTCATTTTAAACAGTACCTAAACCTATTAACACCTGTAGGTCAATGGCCACAGAATATTCACTCTTACTCCTTTCAATTACCTCTATTTACAATAAAACATTATAGAATAGAAAGACTCCACAGATTCAGAATTTCCTGATCAACAGTACTGTCCGTACCCCTCCGCACTAACCCACAGCAGCCGCTGAAAACATCAGTAAGTAGTTGCTTTCAGAGAATGTATAAGGCAATAATAAATTACACATTACGTAACAAATATTCGAGCAGTGTAAACAAATGAGATCCAACTGCGAAACCCATTTCGTGTGGAAGGCAAGAAATATTATTATACTATAGTTTACTTTATATTAAAATTGAAACTTAGTTGAAGCTTAAATAAACTGCCGATGGTGAAGTGATTGGGGTCATATAGAATTTTCGGAACTGAAAACTGGTTTCTCTCTAAATATAATATTTATAAATATATATATTTATATATATATATATATATATATATATATATATATATATATATATATATATATATATATATATATATATATATGGTATCGCGGTTTGCTTGATAAGTGCCTCAGGACAAAAAAAAACCAGTCCCATTTCAGAAACCTACTATTTTGTTTGTTTTTTTAAAAGTAATACGTCAAACAACCACTACAACTGTTATACCCTAAGAAATGTTTTAACGCATTGCTTCTCCACCCAGGATTGTAAGCCCTTACACTCTCTAGTAGAGAAAGATATTATGACGTATCAGTATGACGAACTTGAAATATTTTAATGCTATATCAAGGTTATATTGACATTCCGACGTATGGAGGCTAAATAACGCTGTTATGCCCCTAAATAACATTTAGAAAGCTACCCCCCCCCCCCAAAGAGGAAATTTCCACAAATAGCCTTCCTAGTGCCATGGGCGGCGCGCATACTTTTAATAGTAGTTAAATGTATAATTTTAAAATATTGAAAACTGTCTGGTTGTATGAAAGGATTAGCTCCGTAGCTGGATTTCTTGAGGTTGAACCGATCGATCAGAGATTAATCCCTTGGTCACCGCTAGCATTGGCCTATTCCTGCCTGGTCCCTCACGGCACGCACTCTTTGGCTTCTCTTATTCCACACTCATCTTTTGCCTTATTATTTTAAGGTAGGACATTGGGATCGAACATAGTATACCTATGGTTCTTGTAGTAGGGAGATTTTGTGACATCGCAGTGACAGGGTTGCCCACCTGAATGTGACCTCAAATGGTTGAAAAGAGGTGTTAGCACTGCAAACAGGTGTTTCTATTTCAAACATAGTTCTACTATTCGATGTTTTGTTTACCGAGTCCCAGAAACAAGAATTGATACATTATGTTATTATTGAGAATTTTTGAGAATTGGCAATTTAGTTATTTATTTGAGGATGCATAAATTTAAAATGGATTGTTGTCTTCAGAATAAATTCAATCCAAGACAGTTTTTAATTAAATTCTCTGAACATCAATCCGTGATTAAGGTTCTTTCTAATTCGCCAAGTAGCTAAATATAAAATCTGTTTATAACAAGTATGTGCTGTGGAATGGTTCATCATTTTAAAATGTCCACATTAACAACTGCCTTCTTGTGATTGAGGTTTAAACACGAGGCTCGCCCACATCGGAACGGCTACTTCCGTCATTGTAAACAGTAAACAAGCTATATTCAACACATTCCTAAAACAAAGTGATGTTAGTAAGTTGTTTAGAGTGCACACATTTGTCTCCCAATAGAAACGCAAACATACATGAGGGCTTTCCAGATATTTTATAGAAAAGTTTAGGAAAAATTGAAGTAAAATACATTCAGCCTCTTTATAATATTCTGTACGTTATTGGTCACCAACGTCGTTCTTTTTTACTTTTCAGTTATATCTTTTAAATTCCTTCGTTTAGTTCACACTCTCGTTATATATTACCTGTTTCAAGTTTACAATCGTTAACAAAATACTGTCTATCCATCCACTAAAGTTCAAATAATTGTTTTAAAATTTGTAGTCTATATCACTTAACAGATGTTAATACAGTTAAATAAATACATTTTTTCAAAAACTAAATTTAAATAAGAACTGATTTTAGTTTTTTATGGGGGGAAAACTTTGCACAAGGGGAACAGGTATGTATTATAGTTAATTCGTTCTGATTGGCTTGAACTACGTTTAACCTATGATTTTATAAAGCACCTGAGTTTATATGTTATGTGGTAGAACAGCTGTTTTAGTGCAAGTGCTATAATAAATTAATTATATTAATTGTAATTATTTAATAACAAGAAACGAAAATAAAACTTATCTTAGTTGACCTGTTTTTGATTCGTTGAAATTTAAGCAAAAAAAAAGAAAAAATTGTGTTAAACTTTATTCAAAAATTGATATTTCGGTAGAACTTGTAATTATTTAAAAATAAATAATAAACATATTCAAATAAGTGTTATTTATTTTATGTAAACAAAAATCGTCCAGGCACACGGGGGTGTTCTGACAGAAGAATTTGTAGTTAGAAATTTCGCAAAAAGTTGAAAGGAATCGGCGAAAATATGAACATATACATTTGCCATTATATTTTTAAAAACAACATTTATTAGATGTTCTGAATATAAATTTTCATAACAAAATTTAAATCAGTTTTAAAAACTATATGTGGTTCGAAAATTGTTTTAATTATAAAATTGGATTAAAAATACATAACCTAATATCATCATTATAATTAACTATTTGTTTTTAGATTTATTAAAATTTAAACAAATCTTAAATAAATAAATATTATTGATTTTTTTTAAATAACTGATTAAAACTATGTAATAATAATCTAAGTGAAAACTGCTGCTCTAAAACATAACCTATAGCAAAGAATCACAGCTGTTACATGAAGTCATATGATGTAAAGTACATGCTGAAAGGTATGCGTTTCCTAAATAGCGTGACGGGAAAGCAATGATTTAATATTATATTATATTGTTCTTATAAGAAACTGTCACCTCAGAAATATTTATGCTAATTTGAGGAGTCCTTCAGCCTAGAGCCAATGTATATATTATTACTTGATATATATTAATCGACTTTCGAGTGCTATGCTACAGTACTACTCTCATTTTTCACCATTGGAAGTCTGTCTTATCCTTGAAGTCAATGTGCGCATGGCTGACGTCATGTGGTATAACGGTACTCGTCTATTTCTGGTTCTACTACACTGGTCAATGTTAGGGTCACGCTTGTATATAATACGTCTGTACATTGAATAATTCGCCATTTTTTAACATCAACTCACTTAGACTTGTGCGTATGATGTACTATTTAATGTTTATTTATTTGTAACTGTTTCCAGGTTGTCAAATTTGTATCTTTGTGTTTGTTTTTGCTTGCAGTTGGCATAATTTATTTATTTATTTATTTATTATATACCTGTAATAGCCAATAGTTTTAAAAAAAAATAACAATAACATTTCATAGAAAGAGATACGGACTACCTTTCTACAGTAACTAGTTCCTCCTAAAAAAAATGAATCAAAGGTTTAAAAACTGTTAAATGTCCTCAAGTTTACCAAAAGCTTTGAAAAATATACAACAGGCACTTCTACACTGGTTGTTCTGACATGTTCTGGGGGGGGGGGGGGTTAATCAGTTAAGTGGTTTTTTCCAAGTGAGGGTGAAATGGAAAGTTTATACAGCAAGGCTTGTCATGTTTACATTCAACCCTTACTCTGGAGTCAGTACACAGTAATATACACAAGCTTGCTGTTAGGAGAAGCAATGTACACACAGCGTAAAATTTAATGTAAATAATCTGTTACAACTTAAAGCCAAACTTCTGATGACACAAGCGTGTGTTAATATTTGGCAATGCTTTGCGAATGTGTTTGATAAATTCACAAAACCACAAATTATTTATATATATTCTGTTCAATGGTAATATAACAAGTGACTAAGAGATTGAACTGAGCTATAGTTTATATATATATATATATATATATATATATATATATATATATGAAGTTAATATATTAC
>JBAIZL010000201.1:197500-215000 GCA_036971475.1 Prosapia bicincta | reverse complement strand
AGATTGTTAAGTGTTCAATTCAAGTGTGAATTCATTTTAGATATTTTATATTATCTTATGATTGGTTAGTAGTCTTCATTTTCTTTCCTTACGGACTTACTGTGACACTAGTTTTTATTATTCATGCCTAATAACCATGAAGTCACGGGTTTTATCACAAAACATTAAAACATTTTCAAATCTACAACGCTTTCAAACAGATAACCTCTCAATCTTGCTATATACTTTAGTCTTCTATCTATATAAACCGAGAATTCACTTACCATGGTGAAACAATTTTATAAAGTTTAGTTTTTAGTTTATTCTATTATTGTTGTATGTCAGATTGATTAAATTAAACATAAAGTATAACTAAATTATGTTTTTCAATCGCTCCCTATGATTGTTAGGTGACAAGTTTCGGCGTGTCTCAGCCAATCAAGACGCGGAATTTGCCTAATGAACCAAGTACGTAATTACTTGTGACTGGTGGAAGCGGTGATCTTATTAGTGGTGCTGCTAGGGAATACAGGTAGACAATGCGCGAAGCATATTCACACAACAGCTGTTCCCAACTGTTTATATTATAATTAGGTTTGACTATCTAGTGACGTCATTAGAGCATCTATAGTACGCGACATTTCATCTACTATTCCGAACCTAGCGATGTGTAACGTATTAGGGTGTATCACTATTATTTTTATGTAACATATTATTCTGTATATAATGTAATTGATGACTATGTTGAAATAGCGTCTCTCTAAGACACATTAACAATTCGTCAAACTGGTATTAAATGCCCATAACTATTCTGTAAAAAGGTAATGTAGACACGTGCTTCACAGGTTTATTTCAAGTACGCCATATTTATTTACTGTTTTCTTTTGAAATTTGCAATGTTATCCCATAATATCAGTTCAGGAGATCAATATAGCATGTTACTAGTTCTATTTAATGCCTAGGATCCTTTCTTGTCCTTTATTTTTGTTGGTATATATCAGGCAGACACTTCTATACGACCAGGAATAGCATGGCTGCGTCACGTGGTACACTATGCTAACATTGTCCCATATTTTCAGTACAGAAGAATCATATCATTTCATTAGTCATATGGAATGCCATGCCGCCTTATCTGACCTCATTGGAAGGGAATATTAGGGATGGACAATTATTGTTATTCCTGAAGTGTAAGTTTAAGTCTAGTAGTACGATAAGCTATAATTATCCCACATGTATAGTACAGAGGTCAAATATTTATCTGATTAGTTCTTTTTAATGTAGTACATTTTACATGGAACTTTACACTCTAAACTTCTTCATTATCCCTATGGTCTATCTCTCCCGGTTTTTAACTTCTGTAGATTGCTCTATCGATAACTTTATTAAATGTGTTCTCAACATGTATATTCAACCTTGTAGTGCCTGTGTATGTGTGGGTATGTTTTTATGTCTGTGTGTATGTGTGTGTGTGTTTGTGTGCGCGTGTGCGTGTGAGTGTGCGGGTGTGTGTGTCTGTCTGTGTCTGGGTGTGGTGTTTGTGCGCCTGGGTTTGCTTTTTTACAGGTCATTGACAGGATGTGTGTCTATGCATGTGTGTGTGTCTGTTTGTGTGTGAGTGTGTTGGTGTGTGTGTGTGGGTGTATGTGTGTGTTTGTGTGTGTGTGTGTGTGTGTGTGTGTGTGTGTGTGTGTGTATGTATGTGTGTGTCTGTGTGTGTCTGTGTGTGTGTGTCTGTGTTTGTGTTAGTGTAATTGCATTTGTCTTTCTGTGTGTGTATGTATGTGTACACTTTAAAAGAAACAAAATAGATTTAAGGTAATTTAATGCAACTACTACATAAACTGTGAAAGATATTGTTCCTATAGAGGTCAACACCTAAATGGTTACACAAAACAAAACAAAATGTATTAATACTAAAATTATTTCTTACCTATAACAAACAAAAAAATATCATAGCAAGCCTGCAAAACAGAGCTCCCACCGTCCCAAGAAACCGAGCCACTGACTTTACCTATTTGCGTTTCCAGCTATTTCCAGTTTTGATCTTCCCAGACTAACTGAACGCCAGCAAATGCTCCCATTACGCACGGAGGGCGCGCTTTGTACGCAGGTCATGTAGTGGTACAAAATATTTTCAGTTTAGGAATTAATTTTTCCGGGAAGCGACAGCGCATTGATTTTCACAATATCTGTATTCCGTCCGTCAATGAAAGAAAACCAGATTAAATCAGTACAGAGATCCCTTCTTTGTATTCAGGGTGAGCGTTCCAGGATTATGGTTTTACATTTTAAATTTGGCCGATTCAGAACACCGCTCGTACTGCTTGTGGAAAATAATTCCCTTCGAGATATTTCCATAATATCTAAACAAAACCGTCGCAGTAGAATAGTTTGCGGTGTATGTATATGGCAAGAAGGGTATTATAGAGATATATGGATGTATTCCTTTAGGAAGTTGTGAACCACTTGTTAAAGTTTCCGAAATTACTTGCAAACTATTCTGAAACGGTATGAAAGAAGGAAATGCTTTGCATTTTCTACATGCGACCCACTTTTACTACAATATGGTAAAACCTGTTTAGCATTTATGTTTTGCAAATAGACTATAGCTAGGGGTAAAAAAATAAGTAGAGTGGTTTTAGCAAAAATATCACCTCTTTAGTCTTCTTTTAGGAATTTATTTAAACATTTAATATTTTCAGACATAATTCACTTGTATTGAGCTTTTTATTTCACTTTACCGTATTTTTATTTATTTCTATATTTAAAATGTGAAAGATATTGTTAGAAGTTTTACCTGTATACATTTTTGTCAATGGATTTCTTCTGATGTCTACCCCATTTGAAGCAATTGATTTATTCGTTTATTACGAAATACTTATGTATTTAATTAAATATAGGCGCTAACTATGAATAAATAACTATACACAAACAATACATCTTATTGTGGTACGCATTTCGATAACGCATGCCATCATCATTCATAACACCACTCTAAGTTGAAGTTGTATATTCATAGTTGTCTTACTGATGATGATAAAATGAGTAATCAAAACGAGTAGACAATGAAGTATATTGTTTTGTGAGTTTGTGAGTTACATATTTATAACATGATCTCACAACCAAGCTCAATTATTACTTATAGATAATTCCTCTTGGGATACTACGGAATAATAAATAACTAAACAAAAAAAAGTAAAAACAAAAATAAAACAAAATCAACTTATTTAATGTAAATTAACACCTGATGTACATTTCGGTTGCATATACCCATTCTCAAGTAAATAATCACACTGAAGATCGTTACCTTTTGTTAGGAATATCCGTCAGGGGGTTAATTTAAATTAAATAAACTAAAATTATTGTAGTTTAGGGAAATATTTTAGCTGTGCAGATCTGTATTTCAATTGTGATTGTAAAGAAAATATACTTTTGAGATAATAAGTAAAATCTTTTTTAAATATCTTATATTTTGTAAAACTTACAGCTTTTTACTTTTGGCGAAAATTTAGTAATATTCTTCTTGAAATCTGAAGGCGTAGACACACCTGTAAACACCTGACCTTTCTCACAACACAAATTTTATTAATTATTATTATTAAAGTAGAATGCAGTTTAATCATCATGTTGTGTGAGAATGGTGTTTACAAGTTAGCATTTCTTTATATATATTCTCACAAGCTAAACTTGACTTATAGTAATAATTTTATTAAATATATGTTTTGTAATGGACCAAAATGAGTCCATACATCTGACAGTTAGTTTGCTTCTTCTATCTCCACGACGTTTACTTAACCCTTTTACTACAAGAGGAAATAATTGTTTCTTACCAAATTCTTTACAAACACATTTATATTATAATCAAGTTTACAATTAACGTTTTCAGCATCCAAAAGTGATACAAAAGTATTAAAATAATGAATTTTATGTACGAAAAACAAACATATTGTTCAAATATAAACACACAGGAACTGCGCCTACAACTAAATGTCTAAGAAACACCTTCTCTCTCATGTGTTTGGCATTCTCTTTGTGGATGCATTCGTTACTATAATCGTGCCCCATGTCTGCGATAAAATTGAATAAAGCCTGACTAGCTAGCACGTACTTCGCGGAACTCGTACCAATAACACTGGGTAATTAACAATAGGAATTATGAACCTAACGTCATCATCAGCTACGGTAATCCGTCGCATATCCACGTGGTTATAATGCATTACGGCAAGCTCCTTCATGGCTTATTTATATTACGTCTGCTGCCCCATGGCGCCAGTTGGAATGCCCGTTAATTTGGCATTCGTATAGTGGAAAGTACATTAGATATATATTCTAGTATATTTTATTGCTTGTATTTGTGTTTGCTATTATTTTTTGAAACGTAATAGACAAATTATCAAACTAAATTTAGTTCAATATTTTCAAGAGAAAATTTCAAAATAATTACAAATACAAACAAAAACCTTAGTGTATATAAACGTAGACCCATGTTCTTCATTGAAGGAATCCTTGTAAAGATTTTCTGTCTGGCTGATTATTTTATCAGAAGTTCAAACAAAAGATTTCTTTCCATTCAGTACAACATTTTAGATTCGTTCATTTCCATTTCCTAGTATATTATTATACTTGGTTTTAGTTTAATTAAATTATGTTCTTAACGTGGTTTAATTTTTGTTTAAAATGTTGGCAACATTTATATAGTTTTGCTGCCACATACGTTCCTTATAAAGTATGAAATACTTTATAAAAAAATTGTATTGCTAAATTATATACAAAATAAACACTTAGTGTAGTGAACGGTTTCCGAAACAAGTTTTTGAAAAGCAGGGGTTTTATCGTAGAACATTTTCTCTTTTATGTTTTGGGGGAAAGTTCTTTTTAAGTATCCCGATCCCGCAAAACCAAGTTTTGCGGTTACAGACCCTCCAGTAATATTTGTGGTTTGTATCATTCCGCGAGTATAAGATTTAGAATTCGTTGTACAGAAGTGATTTTCCTACAACTTTGGCTACAAACGGAAGTACATTGATGGCTTATTATTACGTCTGTGAATGGGCAGAACACAGGATATTTATTGAACCCACTAAATCCGAATGGTGTTTCACTTTTCAGTTTCCCTAAAACTTATTGATTTATTAAGACTATAATCTTTGTACATGAGGGAGAAGGTAAAAAAGAAAGAGTTAAGGAGATTCGCATAGGTTAAAAGAGATTATTGTTATTATTGTTCGAATATTAGCTTATTTAAAAAATTGTAATTCCCATTCTTTAAACACAGTGGTATAAGTTTTTAAAACTTTAATAATTAACTTGAAGTATTTCTACTGGAATAAAAGTGCATGCGCACGAACTAAACCATTAGAAATTTTAAAATACTCGTAACTAAACATTTTAAATTTTTTAAAACTTTTACTTAAGATACCCGTCTATTTGTTACAAAGTAAATATTCTAATTTTATGTGTTTAATATTTCTATTTAATATTTTGCCCTTACGAGGTAACATTGACAAACCCTGGGAAAGGTCGCTCTCTACAAAACCGTCCTTCACTAAAGCGTGAACTTAAATTTAGTGTATGCAGGAATCTACTATATGCAATAATAAAATGATCGTTAGAACGTACTAAGTCTCAATTTTAAGTTCAGTTAGGAGCTAAGAGAAATTGGTCAAAATAAATACATATTTTTATATTTGATTATAGTCTAATCTATGACAATTGTTTATTTGATCAAAGTTGGTATTCCTTGAGGGTCTCTGTAACCGACCTTTATGTCAGATCAAAACACTATTACTGTTTACGTCTATATTTGTTTTAAGTTGGTATTCTTTGGGAGTATCTCAAAGAAACCTTTTCATAAGCTCAAAGTATTTACAAGGTTCTTTGCTGTATATTTCTTTGATCGTGTTACAAAAGGTAATTCATTCCTAAAAACAAATTGTATTTTATTAGAGAAGCGCATGGTATTTATTCATTGCAGTGAATTTCAAGTTAGGTTCTTCATTAGAACATGTATTCATTTTAGAATTTTGAAAATTCCACATTTATTCCTTAATACCTTACAAATCGTTACTTAATATATTGATATTGCTATTTAACATACATTTATTTTGAATGTAAAATCGTGTCATACACTTTACTATAACAAAAGGGTTCGTCACAGTAAAATAAAAATTCTCTTGATGACTTGATTCTTCGCACGGTTGTGTGAATTCTTAACAAAAGTCGGCAGCCTCCGGGGAGTAAAAGCTTTTCAGGATTTTATCAACAATAGAGGTAATTTTTCCAGGAATAGACTTTCGATAAACTTACATCCTACTCACCGGCTTGTTTATGCGTGTTTCAGAGGAAATATGTATGAGACAAACAAACATTGTCGGAACAGATGTAGTGACGGAGACATTGCTTCGGGAACTTTCTGGAATCATGTGAACGCCGGTAAGTGATTAATTTTGTATTTTGGGTAGAGGCGAGCTTCACTCCCGCACTCTCCCTTTTCCTTCGATT
This sequence comes from Prosapia bicincta, assembly GCA_036971475.1. Lineage (NCBI taxonomy): Eukaryota > Metazoa > Arthropoda > Insecta > Hemiptera > Cercopidae > Prosapia > Prosapia bicincta. Next base: position 208,520 of record JBAIZL010000201.1, on the reverse strand, counting down.
TATATCAGAACTATGTTTTGTGCTCTGAGATACAGTTCTAGTAGACGGAAGGCATCCCTAAACTAGTAAATGTGAAAGGAATTGGCTGGTCTAGGATATGAGGGACTCCTATATCCGTTGTATATATATATATATATATATATATATATATATATATATATATATATATATATATATATATATAGCCTATATGTGTATGTATATACATACCCCCAGTAGGTCCTAATATTTCTAATATTTCTTTATTATATTAAGAAAAACCAGAGATTTGATGCTTATAAGAGTTTGCAGCGTAGGTTTCTATTTTATAAATTTAAGTAAACATATCTAATACTTTCAATTAGTAATTTACCTTAAAAGTATATAGTTGCATTAGGTTATACTTAAGGATATATCTATGTATTTTGTTATTCTTGTGTATATTTAGTTATATATATATATATATATATATATATATATATATATATATATATGAGTAAATTAGAACCTCAATTGTTTATTATTTTGCAGCAAATCAATCCATGTAATGATTATTTGGGAATAAGTAAAGCCAATATTTTTATTTATAAATCGATCTATAACATTACTCATATAAGATAATTTTGCTGGTTTAGGTCATTTTATGCGTAACCAGTCACACCACTGGGTTTCTGTGAACCGGCCTTCTATTTTGACCGCTAAAGTAAACTGTTTTTATTTTTAGAACGTTAAAGAAACACGTAACGGACATTTTGCGAAATCCAATTCTAGTGCGACTCGTGAAGACTTAAGCCAAACTTTTAACATTACTCAGTTATTTCTAGACATTATTGTTTATCCTTTCTCGTGATATATTGATATAGTTCATTTTCTAACAGTTAGATGCGGCTATGACATAATACAAGATCGTAAATATATACAGAATGGTAGATTATGTATTTTATTGTTATAGTTCTAGTGATAGTTTTAAGAAATATCGTCTTTACATATACAAATAGCTATATTCAATGTACTAACATTTTACTGGCTTTAAACATAATCATTTCGTCGAAAGTCACGGACAACAAAATCCACCTAGTATTTTCTCAGCTGAATTCCAATGAAAGTGTAAACTTTACGAAAAAATATTTACCCTTGTGCTAAACAATGTTTCCAACAAAACCACATTTAAATTCCCTGCCGACACATGTTTAGTAACACAACGTAAGACACCGGCTGCTATTGACAGATACACAAGTGGAAACAGTTTATAAATTCTCTGAGGCTATTTCTGGAGACAAAACAAACAGAAAGTACACGGGAACAGTTGTCTGGGTTGGGCCATTTTCGTTCAATGCGTTAATGTCATATTTTCTGCAAAACACTATTTACTAGACCATTTTAAAACAAAATTGTTAAAATCACTATATAAGTTGTTTTCAACAATATACTCAAAATGTCCTAGTATAACCTTAGGAATATACCAAGTACAATGATGCTTGTATAGAGTATAGGGTGTGAAGACATATTATCCTTTCCTAATGCTTCATCACTCGTTAGAGTAGAGCACGTAATGAGAATGGTTTCGACCTGAATTTCCCATTTCTATTAGCTGCTGATTAGGAAGCACGGCTCACATAAAGCTTCTGTGTTACCTCCAAGTACCTTTAACGGTGACAAGGTTAATGGGTACTCATGATATTATTGATAATTACTCATCCATCTTCAGACATGGATCTAAAGTCTTGTTAGACCCATGGTAGTCTCCTACATCTAAACATTTATTTTCTTCTCTAAAAGATCCGTTTTGTACTCTTATCCCATCCAATTCTTTTGAACGTACTCCCATCTACCTCTTAACACGTATACGTCAATGGAAACAGAATATTCACACTTAACCCTTCCATCTTCAATCCTGTTAGATCGTCAGTTAGATTTATAAAGCTATCTTTATCGTTAGCAGAGCTCATCCGCTCTCATTTCAGACAGTACCTAAGCCTCTTAACTCCTGTATGTCAATGGACACAGAATATTCACACTTACCCCTTCCATCTTCAATCCTGTTAGATGGTCAGTTAGATTTATAAAGCTATCTTTATCGTTAGCAGAGCTCATCCGCTCTCATTTCAGACAGTACCTAAGCCTCTTAACTCCTGTATGTCAATGGACACAGAATATTCACACTTACCCCTTCCATCTTCAATCCTGTTAGATGGTCAGTTAGATTTATAAAGCTATCTTTATCGTTAGCAGAGCTCATCCGCTCTCATTTCAGACAGTACCTAAGCCTCTTAACTCCTGTATGTCAATGGACACAGAATATTCACACTTACCCCTTCCATCTTCAATCCTGTTAGATGGTCAGTTAGATCTGAAAAGCTATCTTTATCGTTAGCAGAGTTCATCCACTCTCATTCGAGACAGTACATAAACCTCTTAACACCTGTATGTCAATGCACACAGAATATTCACACTTACCCCTTCCATCTTCAATCCTGTTAGATGGTCAGTTAGATTTATAAAGCTACCTTTATCGTTAGCAGAGCTCATCCACTCTCATTCCAGACAGTACCTAAGCCTCTTAACTCCTGTATGTCAATGGACACAGAATATTCACACTTACCCCTTCCATCTTCAATCCTGTTAGATGGTCAGTTAGATCTATAAAGCTATCTTTATCGTTAGCAGAGTTCATCCACTCTCATTCCAGACAGTACCTAAGCCTCTTAACACCTGTATGTCAATGGACACAGAATATTCACACTTACCCCTTCCATCTTCAATCCTGTTAGATGGTCAGTTAGATCTATAAAGCTATCTTTATCGTTAGCAGAGTTCATCCACTCTCATTCCAGACAGTACCTAAGCCTCTTAACACCTGTATGTCAATGGACACAGAATATTCACACTTACCCCTTCCATCTTCAATCCTGTTAGATGGTCAGTTAGATTTATAAAGCTATCTTTATCGTTAGCAGAGCTCATCCGCTCTCATTTCAGACAGTACCTAAGCCTCTTAACACCTGTATGTCAATGGACACAGAATATTCACACTTACCCCTTCCATCTTCAATCCTGTTAGATGGTCAGTTAGATTTATAAAGCTATCTTTATCGTTAGCAGAGCTCATCCGCTCTCATTCCAGACAGTACCTAAGCCTCTTAACACCTGTATGTCAATGGACACAGAATATTCACACTTACCCCTTCCATCTTCAATCCTGTTAGATGGTCAGTTAGATTTATAAAGCTATCTTTATCGTTAGCAGAGCTCATCCGCTCTCATTTCAGACAGTACCTAAGCCTCTTAACACCTGTATGTCAATGGACACAGAATATTCACACTTACCCCTTCCATCTTCAATCCTGTTAGATGGTCAGTTAGATTTATAAAGCTATCTTTATCGTTAGCAGAGCTCATCCGCTCTCATTCCAGACAGTACCTAAGCCTCTTAACACCTGTATGTCAATGGACACAGAATATTCACACTTACCCCTTCCATCTTCAATCCTGTTAGATGGTCAGTTAGATTTATAAAGCTATCTTTATCGTTAGCAGAGCTCATCCGCTCTCATTTCAGACAGTACCTAAGCCTCTTAACACCTGTATGTCAATGGACACAGAATATTCACACTTACCCCTTCCATCTTCAATCCTGTTAGATCGTCAGTTAGATTTATAAAGCTATCTTTATCGTTAGCAGAGCTCATCCGCTCTCATTCCAGACAGTACCTAAGCCTCTTAACACCTGTATGTCAATGGACACAGAATATTCACACTTACCCCTTCCATCTTCAATCCTGTTAGATGGTCAGTTAGATCTATAAAGCTATCTTTATCGTTAGCAGAGTTCATCCACTCTCATTCCAGACAGTACCTAAGCCTCTTAACACCTGTATGTCAATGGACACAGAATATTCACACTTACCCCTTCCATCTTCAATCCTGTTAGATGGTCAGTTAGATTTATAAAGCTATCTTTATCGTTAGCAGAGTTCATCCATTCTCATTCCAGACAGTACCTAAGCCTCTTAACACCTGTATGTCAATGGACACAGAATATTCACACTTACCCCTTCCATCTTCAATCCTGTTAGATGGTCAGTTAGATCTATAAAGCTATCTTTATCGTTAGCAGAGTTCATCCACTCTCATTCCAGACAGTACCTAAGCCTCTTAACACCTGTATGTCAATGGACACAGAATATTCACACTTACCCCTTCCATCTTCAATCCTGTTAGATGGTCAGTTAGATTTATAAAGCTATCTTTATCGTTAGCAGAGTTCATCCACTCTCATTCCAGACAGTACCTAAGCCTCTTAACACCTGTATGTCAATGGACACAGAATATTCACACTTACCCCTTCCATCTTCAATCCTGTTAGATGGTCAGTTAGATCTATAAAGCTATCTTTATCGTTAGCAGAACTCATCCGCTCTCATTTCAGACAGTACCTAAGCCTCTTAACACCTGTATGTCAATGGACACAGAATATTCACACTTACCCCTTCCATCTTCAATCCTGTTAGATGGTCAGTTAGATCTATAAAGCTATCTTTATCGTTAGCAGAGCTCATCCGCTCTCATTTCAGACAGTACCTAAGCCTATTAACACCTGTATGTCAATGGACACAGAATATTCACACTTACCCCTTCCATCTTCAATCCTGTTAGATGGTCAGTTAGATCTATAAAGCTATCTTTATCGTTAGCAGAGTTCATCCACTCTCATTCCAGACAGTACCTAAACCTCTTAACACCTGTATGTCAATGGACACAGAATATTCACACTTACCCCTTCCATCTTCAATCCTGTTAGATGGTCAGTTAGATCTATAAAGCTATCTTTATCGTTAGCAGAGCTCATCCGCTCTCATTTCAGACAGTACCTAAGCCTCTTAACACCTGTATGTCAATGGACACAGAATATTCACACTTACCCCTTCCATCTTCAATCCTGTTAGATGGTCAGTTAGATCTATAAAGCTATCTTTATCGTTAGCAGAGCTCATCCGCTCTCATTTCAGACAGTACCTAAGCCTCTTAACACCTGTATGTCAATGGACACTGTATGTCGATGGAATATTCACTCTTACCCTTTCCATCATCAGTTGAAGAGAGGTGTTTGTACTGCTAACAGGGGTTTCTATTTTAAACATACAGTTCTAGTATTCGATGTTTTGTACACAGAGGCCCAGAAACTTGAATCGATACATTTAGGTTGTTAATGAGAATTTTTGAGATTAGGCAATTTAGTTTAAGGATACAGATATTTACAATGCATTATTTTCTAAGGAAGGAATTCAATACACGACCGTTTTAAATTAATTTCGCTGATCTTTCATCAAACAGTGACAGGTGTTTCTAAATCGTCTTGCAGCTAGAAATATAACATGTATGTGTAGTGGAAATGCTTAATCATTTTAAAATATCCACATTAACAGCTGCCTTCTTGTGATTGATGTTTAAACACGAGGCTCGCCGAGTGCAAGTTACTAAGAACGAGTGTCCTTAGTAACTTGTTTAGAGTGCACACATTTGTCTCCTAATAGAAGCCTAATAGAAGATACTTTCCAGATATTTTATAGAACATCTTAGGAAAAATTAAAGTAAAATACATTCAGCCTCTTTATATATAATACCTCTTTATAATATAGGCTGAATATAATATTCTCTTTATATAATATTGTATACGTTATTGGGCACCTTTTTTAAATTCTATCTTTTAGCTCAAATTCTCCTTATATATTACTTGTTCAAATTTACAATCGTTAATAAAATACTGTTTATCCATCCACTAAAGTTCAAATAATTAATTTAATATATTAATCTAATCCACCAAACCTTTTTAATACAGTTAAAAAAATATATTATTTAAAAAATAAAATTTAATAATGAACTGATTTTAATTTTATATGGGGTGGAAGCGATTCACAAAAGGGGCAGGTACGCATTATACAGTATATAGTTAATTCGTTCCGATTGGCTAGAAATAGGTTTAACATATGATTTCATAAAACAGCTGCTTTTTTGTTATGGGTTTTGTGGTAGAACAGCTGTTTTACTGCAAGTGCTATTTTACTTTATCAGTATTAATTTTAATTATTTATTAACAACAAACGAAAATAAAACTTATCCTAATTGACCTAAGTAGCAATCGTTTTTTCGACCACTTGAAATAACAATTGCATAAATAAGACGGTTGAATATCGAGTAGGTCATTTTGTCTTATACTTTATTCTGTTTCAATTATTTCTTTATTTAGTATTTGTGAGTACAGTGGGTGTGTCTGAAGTATGAATTTAGGAATTAATTTATGTAAATAAAAATTTGGTTTAGGCACCGGGGGTGTTCTGACAGAAGAATTTGTAGCTAACAGTTTCGAAAAATGTTCAAAGAAAATCGCCGAAAATATGAATTGGTACATTTGTCATTCTATTTTTACAATCATCATTTATTAGATGTAGGGCCTATACTGAATACAAGTTTTTATAACAATATTCAAATCAGTTTTTTAAAAGGTATAAGAGGTCCTAAATATCTTTTAATTTAAAAATTGGATTAAAAATACATAACCTAATATAATCATTATATTAAACTATTTGTGAGATTTTATACAGAACACAGTAGTGTAATTATGATAAATAAATAACAATAACCCTTGCTACAAATATTTAAACATCCTTGATGTACATTCCTTGAATACATTTTAAATAAAATAATATTTATTAACTGATCAAAACTATTAATCATCATCGGGATTAACTGATAGTACCAACACCATCGGGATATTTAATAATAATCTACGTGAAAACTGCTGTTCTAAAATATAACTTACAGCAAAGAATCAGCTGTTACATGAACTCATTTGTTATATGGTGTATGCTGTAAGGTACATACTGTAAGGTATGCGTTTCGGAAGCAGCGTGACGGGAGAGCAATGATTTGACTTTATATTATAATAATCTTATAAGAAACTATCACTTGAGAAATATGTATCCAAATTTGAAGAGTCGTTCGGCCTTGAGCAAATGTGTATAATATTACTTGATAATTATAAGTCGATTTGACTTTCGATAGACATGCCACAGAACTCCCAGTTTTTACAATTGGAAGTCTGTCCTGCCCTTAAAGTCGCTGGGTGCGTAGACGTCATGTGGCTTAATAGTACTGTTCTATTTCTGGTTCTACTACGCTGGTCAATGTTGGAGTCACGTTTGTCTGTGTTAAATAATTCGTCATTTTTTAACATCTACTCATTTGGTGTTAGTTCGTATGTTGTACAACTCATATAACGTTCGTATGTTGTACTATTTAATATTTAATAATTTGTAACTGTTTCAAGGTGTCCATTTTTGTTTCTTTGGGCTTTTTTAATTATATGTAGGTAACAATATTTATTTAATAGCTCGTAACATTTGATGTGTGTTAGAATCAAATGTATATATATTTTGATTTTTTTTTGTTTGGCTTATATATAACTTATTACAGTATGTTTATTCTATTTTATATATAATATATCACTTTCACTGTATGTAGTTAAACAATAATTTTACTTGGTATATATGCGAGTTAACTTTCAAGGATCGGGCATCACAGACCGGGGGTTGTAGTAGACTGCGAGTTGTGTGGAATTTCCGTTGTCACAAGGTGTGGTGTAACGTTATTGTTCTATTTTCGGATTCACTGCACTGTGGGAGTCTTTTAAGTTTGTCTTGCGGTTAATTTTGTCTATTAGGTTAAATAATTTATAGTTTATTGATTTTATTTGTATTTGTTCGTTTATGATATAACTTCTATGTTTATAAAATTGTAGTTGTTCCCATATTGTCATTTGAGGCCTTTTTGTACTTTTTTTTTATTAGGTGTACGTTTTCTAATGTGGAGAATGTGTGTTTGTTTTTGATGGCGTATGTAACTGAGTTTGCGTTGTAAGTTTCAGGTTTGATGTATGCATTGAGGTGCTCTTGATATCTATCTTTTAATTTCTTTTTTGTTTGGCCTATGTATATTTTAAAACAGTCTGGGCATTCGATTTTGTATATTCCGTTATTAAGTGTGGGACATATTTATTCCAGTTAGTTTATTTTATTGATTTTGTTTCCTGTGATTTTGTAAGCTATGTTAATATTATTATTTTTTAGTATTTTAGTTATTCCTTTTATATTGTGCCCTGTGTATGTGAATGTGGCCCATTTTGTTGTTGTTTGTAGTTCGATTGTAGGTTGTTTTTATTTATTTAATAATTTAAATTTTAATTTATCTATAGTTTTTTGATTGTATCCCTTTTTTGGGCTATATTGATATATTATTTGTTTTTCTATGGCTTTTTCATCATTTTTTAAAGGTAGTTTTAGCATTCTGTATAAGAGTGAGTTGTAAGCAGCCAATTTATATTGTGGGGGGTAGTTAGAGTAGTTTAGTATTGTATTAATGGTTTGTGTGGGTTTCCTATAAATTGAGTATTCAATGTTAATTGTATTTCTGGTTCTATGTTTATTTCTTCCTCCATGGTGCATTTTATGCAAGGGTGTAAATTGTTGATTTCATTTAAGATGATATTATTATTTATTGATTTTGTGAGATTTAGGTTAAGTTAGGTTAGGTTAGGTTAGGTTAGGTCAGGTCAGGTCAGGTCAGGTCAGGTCAGGTTAGGTCAGGTCAGGTCAGGTTAGGTTAGGTTAGGTTATTTCAAGTTAGGTTAGGTTGTGTTAGGTTATTTCAAGTTAGGTTAGGTTAGGTTATTTCAAGTTAGGTTAGGTTAGGTTTGGTTAGGTTAGGTTAGGTTATCTTAGTTTAGGTTAGGTTAGGTTAGGTAGGGTAGGGTAGGTTAGGTTAGGGTAGGTTAGGTTAGGTTAGTTTAGGTTAGGTTAGGTCAGGTCAGGTCAGGTCAGGTTAGGTTAGCTTAGGTTAGGTTAGGTTAGGTTAGGTTAAGTTAGGTCAGGTCAGGTCAGGTCAGGTCAGGTCATGTCAGGTTAGGTTAGGTCAGGTTAGGTTAGGTTAGGTTAGGTTAGGTTAGTTTAGGTTAGGTTAGGTTAGCTTAGGTTAGGTTAGGTTAGGTTAGGTTAAGTTAGGGTAGGGTAGGGTAGGGTAGGTTAGGTTAGGTTAGTTTAGGTTAGGTTAGGTTAGGTTAGGTCAGGTCAGGTCATGTCAGGTTAGATCAGGTCAGGTCAGGTTAGGTTAGGTCAGGTTAGGTTAGGTCAGGTTAGGTTAGGTTATTTCAAGTTAGGTTAGGTTAGGTTATTTGAAGTTAGGTTAGGTTAGGTTAGGGTAGGTTATGTTCGGGTAGGTTAGGTTAGGTTAGGTTAGATTTGGTTTGGTTAGGTTAGGTAAGGTTAGGTCAGGTCAGGTCAGGTCAGGGGAAGGTAGGTTAGCTTAGCTTAAGTTAGGTTAGGTTAGGTATAGTAGGTTAGGTTAGGTTAGTTTAGGTTAGGTTAGGTCAGGTCAGGTCAGGTCAGGTCAGGTCATGTTAGGTTAGGTTAGGTCAGGTTAGGTTAGGTTAGGTTTGGTTAGGTCAGGTTAGGCTAGGTTAGGTTAGGTTAGCTTAGCTTAGGTTAGGTTAGGTTAGGTTAGTGTTAGGTTAGGGTAGGGTAGGTTAGGCTAGGTTAGTTTAGGTTAGGTTAGGTTAGGAGTAGTTTAGTATTGTATTAATGGTTTGTGTGGGTTTCCTATAAATTGAGTATTCAATGTTAATTGTATTTCTGGTTCTATGTCTAGATAGTTTATTTCTTCCTCCATGGTGAATTTTATGTAAGGGTGTAAATTGTTGATTTCATTTAAGAAGATATTATTATTTATTGATTTTGTGAGATGTATAATCCATTGTCAACATATCATATCCAATTATCGTTGGGGTTGTGGGTTTTTATGGTTTATGTGATTAATTCGTTAAGATGTTGGAGGTAAATTTCTGATATTATACTTGAGAATGTTGATCCCGTTTCAAAGGCATCTATTTGTTTATATATGTTAATATTAATAATGAAATAGTTTTGGTTTAGTATGGTGTTTAGGCATTTTGTAATTTGGATTGTGTATTTGGGGTTGGTTTTAAGATCAGTAATTTGTTTTTTATTATTTGGATGGTTTCGATTATTGGTATATTAGAGTACATGTTTGTAAAATTTTGTTTTTTTGGTGTTTATTGTTTTTAGGCTTCGTTTAATTTATTTGAGTTTTTTATGGTGTATTAATTCTACAGTTTAAGTTAGTGTTTTAGGTTTTTAGCTATTATTTATAATATTTTATAGGCATTTGCATTTTTGAAAATTATTAGGGGTCTTATCGGATTGTTGACTTTATGTATTTTGATATGAGCGTTCATTTTAGGGGGTGTTGGATTGTTTATTGTGTATTGGTAAGGGCGTTTTAGGCTAAATAAATTGTTATTCTTATTGTATAATTTCGGTTTTTTTGTATATTTAGTGTATTTTTTTATTCTTTGTTTAATTCTTTGCAGTTGTTGGATTTTATGAATTCTTCTGTTTTTTTCTTATATATTCTGTTTTTGATATGAATACTGTAGCGTTGCGTTTGTCCGCTTTTGTTGCAATTATTTCATTTTTGAATAGTTTTTCTTTCAATTTGTTTAATTGGTTTATTTGTATTTTATTTTTGATGTGATTACCTTTTTTGATTCTTGGTTTTCGTAATTTATAAGGTATATTGCCAGTTCTGTTTCTACTATGAGGTTTTCTATTGTGCTTTGTAATTGTGTTTTGAAGTTGTTTTGTGCTACTTTCGAGTATTTTTACTTCTGCTTTGGTGAAATTCGTTTTCGTTAGGTTTATAAAACTGGGGTGGAATTGAAAGTTCGTTGTGTTATTGTCTATGTTATTTTGTTTGTCTATTTTTTGTTAAGTTTAGATTCTAATTTTGTATTTTTAATTGACTTTATTTTTCTTGCATTTCTCTTGAATTTTGATATATTTATAATACCATTGGGTTGATTCACGTATGTTAGCTAATTCTAAGTGGGTATTTAAGAGTGTATTAGTTAATTTGTTTTTCTTTGTGTATAGAAATTTGATTTCGTATTTTATCCATATATTTCTGCTTG
>JBAIZL010000201.1:97500-190000 GCA_036971475.1 Prosapia bicincta | reverse complement strand
TGTAAAGGAAATATACTTTTGAATTGTTTACATAAAATCATTATTTAATATCTTATATTTTTAAAACTTACAGTTTTTTATAATTTGTGAAAATTTAGTAATATTCTTCTTGATATCTGAAGGCGTAGACACACCTGTAAACACCTTTCTCCCAACACAAATGTTATTAATTATGATTATTAAAGTGGAAGTAGTTTAGTCATCATTGAGGGCAGCATGGTGTCGAAAACAGGTTAATAAAACTTGTGTTGTGAGAATGGTGTTTACAAGTTAGCATTTCTTTATATATATTCACAAGCTAAACTTGACCTATAGTATAATTTGTAATAAATATGTCATTTATAATGGACCAAAAATGAGTCCACATATCTGACAGTTCTTTACAAACGCATTTATATTATATTCTAATTTACAAATAATGGTTTTCAGCATCCAAAAGTGACACAAAAGTATTAAAATAATGAATGTACGAAAAACAAACATTATGTTCAAATATAAACACACAGAAACTACGCCTACAACTAAATGTCTAAGAAACACCTTCCCTTTCATGTGCTTTGCTCTTTGTGGAAGCATTCGTTACCAAGACGAGCACCCAAATCTGGGATAAAATTGAATGAAGCCTGACTAGCTAGCACGTACTTCGCGGAACTCATACCAATAACACTGGGTAAATAACAATAGGAACTATGAACCTTGCTCCATCATCAGCTACGGTAATCCGTCGCATATCCACGTGGTTATAAGGCATTACGGCAAGCTCCTTTATGGCATATATATATTACGTTTGCTGTCCCATGGCGCCAGTTGGAATGCCCGTTAATTTGGCATTCGTAGCATAAAAAGTACATGAGATATATACTGTAGGCCTAGTACATTTTATTGCTTATAATTGTTTTTGCTATTCTTTTTTGAATCGTAATAGACAATTTATCAAACAAAATTTAGTTCAATCATTTCTAAAGAAAATTTCAAAATTATAATTTATAAAAAATTCAAAAACAAACAATTTAGTGTACATACACGTCGACCTATGTTCTTCTTTGAAGGAATATTTGTAAAGATTTTCTGTCTGGCTGATTATTTTATCAGAAATTCAACAAAAGCTTCTTTCTATTCAGTAAAACATTTTAGAATCATTCATTTCCATTTCCTAGTATATTTAGATACTTGGTTTTAGTTTAACGAAATTACGTTCTTAACAGGGTTTACATTTTTTTTAAACGCTGGTAACATTTATATAGTTTTGATGTCACATGCGTTCCTGGCGCATTTCTGTTGGATATTGCAAACAGCACAATGAAGTTATTTTGCTGTTAAAGTCGCCCAAAACGAAACATTTAACCCAAATACGTTTGAATACGTTTTGCTATTTAAACAAAAAATCTTTCGAGGTAAATCATGTTTTCACTGCTCTTCCAAAAATGTTTTATAGATTTAAAGTATGGGCAACATGATTTGTGTAGGGTTTATTTGATTAGTAATTATTTAATTTTTGTTCGGTTATATTCGTATATATCTAATCCTTCAAGGTGTTGATAAAAATGTTTGTTATGTTATTTAGAGTTACATTGTTGTTGTTTTCAGTCCTGTGTAGGAGTTCGTAGTATCTCTAAAGAAAAAAGCTTTTTTTCTTGTCTTTTGCTATCTTTTTGTATAGAAATTACATTCTATAGTGTTTAGTTTGTGGACACCTTAAACTTGGGAGTTTTGTTTTATGCGTTTCTTGATTAGGTTTTCTTATTGCTTTTATTTCTGCGTGCAGGTTATTTTGCTGTGTTGAGTTCATTGTAGGGGTGTCTGGGAAAATTAGTACTACTTTCGAGTATAAATATAAAATAAAATCCTAAAGTGGATTTGGATGGTTGCAGTGGCGTGCCTTGAAAATGAGGTCTGGGGTGGTAAATAGGCCTATAGGGTGGCCTTTATATATTAGCACTTATAAAAAAAACAACCTATAAAATACAAATAATAATGGTTAAGTAGCTATTAGGTCATTCATTTCAGGGCCGATTGTTGTATACACATACACATGGCACATGAAAGGCAATGTTTCTCCGTAAAAATAAAATTCTAAAATGAAGCAATTGTATTTTGTAAAAATAAAAATGATAGACGCAGATTTATTTAGGAATAATGCGTCCACATTTTCTTCGAATTTGATAGCAATTTGTGCATGGCAAAATTTGGACAAGAATTTATATATTATTAAATTCAATTTAATATGAAGGCAATGTTGAAGCATTTGGCTACAACTTTGTGCTTATGAAAAGTTTACCCAGGTACGCTTAAGCAGTTTTGGTTGTTGGGGTAAATACTTAATTCTCTCTTTCTCTCTCTCTCTCTCTCTCTCTCTCTCTCTCTCTCTATATATATATATATATATATATATATATATATATATATATATATATATATATATATATATATTTATGGAAATAGTGAGAGTGAACCCGTGCTTGAATTAAATATTCTTCATTCCAAGTTTGTACATATTCTGATAATTATTTCTATACAAACGTTCTAAATATGTAAAATTTTACATTTTTTTGCATACAAATAATTATTAAAAATTGTAGAAATTTGGTATGAATCGTATAATTTTAGGTACGGAGGGCCTATCACTATTTTCCTTATAGGTTTCTATTTGAAACTGTAACAAATTTATGTAATTTAGTAGGCTATAGGCTACGTGTGTGGTACCTAATATCTCATATGTAGAGTTTCCATAATTAGTTTACACACACACACACACACACACACACACACACACACACACACACACACACACACACACACACACACACACACACACACACACACACACACTGACACACACACACTGACACAAACACACACACACACACACACACACACACACACACACATACACACACACACACACACACACACACATACACACATTCATACAGAGTGTGTCACGATTAAATCCAACGATTACACTTACACTTTGTATAATTTGAAAACCCCTCAATAACGCTTCATATTGGCCAAAATAGGCACTAATATCGAATGTTCATCAGTCAAAAATGTTTATTGTGACGAAAGCAGTTTATTAAATTTACTGCAAAACCAAAATCGTTTTATGTTTCTGTTTTCTATAAGAAAATTTATTTTGAAGATTTCTTTTCCTATCAAATTTTAAAATTCAAAACAACGGTTTAAGAACAAAAAGCTTTGGTCTCTTCAAGTATTCAACTTTCTCCTTGCTTTCGATATTATTTTTTCTATTCTTCTCCTATATAAAATCTTTTTCGCTTTTAAATGTATAACCCTACTTATCTTATTTAGCAAAACCTCTTCATATGAATCATTAACGTCTCAAGGTACTTAATTAATCCTTTTTAAAGATTTACCTGTAATGCCTTTATTTAACTCACGTTTATACAAACAAAAACTAAGGAACTTTACAAATAAGATACTGAAAGGTGTTTTTGTTAAAATAATCTCGTTTATGAAATTTAACTATGCAGTAATTTTGTTAATTAGTTGGTAAAAGCACGTTCAAAATGTCCCATTTATTATGTAAGAGGAAACGAGCTCTGCGTTTAAAATACCATTATCCACCTTCATTATTCTTGGATATGTACAACCTGGCATTAAAATGTGAGTATAGGCTGCAACTTGTTTTTTTAATGTACAGGTCTTTGTTTCTTTGGTTCTTTACATTTGTAAGTAATTTTAAACACCATAACGTTCAGTTAAGAAGAACAAAAGGCTTCTGAATAATATAATTACCATTGGAACAAAATACTGTTTAGCGTCTGGAACTTGGTTGGAGTTTACGTCATGTAAGTATGTGTAGAATATTTCTCTATTATACTATATAAGTATTCTGTGGATAGAGAGAAAAACGTTATGATACAACATCTTCTAGAGGATTTTATTACTTAATCCTGCTTAACCTCGTAGTTGCAAGCTGCAGTTTCAAAGAAATTACCCATTGCGATTCCAACTGAGGACAGCGGTTCGCCACATTACCAGACCTACTCTGTCGCAGTAGACCTACCGAATGCCTAAGCTTCTTAATGTTGATACCCAGTCGGTTTAGTTAGTTCCAGGTGTTCGGAACCTTATCCTTTCTCGGTTAGCGTTACGTAAGGGTTGTACCCTCACTCTCGAGACGTTTTGTATGTTGTAAACCCACCCCGTTGGACCTGGAGAGCTGCGGTCTTTCACACCATATGTTTGTCATTTACTAGATACCTGTCGTCGTTTATGTTTGTCTTATAGGCCTTCTTCAACATCTGCTTCAATTAGATTTTCTTTTTCTATCGCTATTTGCGTTTGATTGTATCATTTTATTGTCGGATAACCATATTTCTTCTTTTATTTGGTTTTTATCACCCTGCTCTCAGTGGTGTTCGTGTTTTATTCATTCCTAGCGTATGCCCTTACCGAAATAGCTTTCATCGTTTTATTCCTTCATTTAGTGTCACTTCTACAATGCTTCCTATGTTTTCATTTCGTACTTTGATGCTTATAGTCCAGTTTAGCTTGTCCTCCAACATATCACTTTTTAGCATGTATTCTGTTTTCTATGTTTTTATTTATCATGCATGACTCTTCCAGTGAGCAACCTTCTACTGTTAGTTTAATTAAGCGGTGTTTAGACACTGTATGTCTGTAATGGCTGAGTTTGTCACGTTTTTATTTTGTTTTTGTATTTCATTTATGATATGTGTTTTACGTCTTTCAATGTATGTTATTTTACCTGCAAGTATTTGTTACCAATTCGTTTTTTTGCTTTATAGAGACGTTGTAAATGTCTAATTCTTACATGGAATTTCCAATGACTATGCAGTGTGTCTTACCTTAGGTAATCTTCAATAGCCATTTCTAAATTCATTCCTCAGCCTTTTTATCATATAAAGAATACCTTCGTTGTGCTCTGCTAAACTATTTAATTTCCTACAAATAGAAGGATGTGCATACATTTTCTATTTCTCTTCCCTTTTCTTTTCGATTTCTTTTGATTTTCGATTTTACCGATTTTAAATAATGTTGCATATATACATGAAACCTTTTTTTCTCTTTAAATGACAGAAGGTTTATTTTAATTATTTCTTCTCACTCGCTTTATAAACCTTATTCGCCTTATTCACTTTTTCAGTAAGTAATAAAATACATTTTATTCCTTCCACCTTCGAACGAATAGACGAAGGTGCTTCAGCTGGTCAAATGCCTGGAATATCCACAATTGGAGTTTAATTTTTCCCATGGAATGTCCACCACTAAACTATTCATCCACTCAACTTTTAATACTCTTTTAAACATGTAGCGACACTTGAAGTTAATAGAGTTTGTACAATTTACAAATAATTAAATTTTTTAATGGAGGAAAATCGTTTAACAAAAGGGGCAAGGTTTACACTTTAGTCATTTCATTTCATTAGACTTAATATAAGGGATAACATATGATTTCATAAAACAGCTGATTTTATGTTAAGTTTTAATTGTTTATTTATAATAATTTTAATTATTTTATAACAAGTAATATAGAAAACAAAATTTAAAGGTAATTCTCACTGAGGTCAACTAATACAAATTTTTCTAAATACTGTTTATTTCAGGATTACAAATAATATAAATATGTTTCTAAATATGACAGAAACATAACAATAAAATGAAAAATTGAATGCGAATTTCCTTGAAATTTCCCATTATTTTCTCTATACAGTATATGCTGTTGGAATATAATTTTTATTTATGCTATTTTCTCGTTTATTTTGTTTCTAATTTGTATCGCTGATGGTGGTCTATAACTTCTCATTATATCCACTTCTTGTAATGTTTCATTGTTGCAAAGCACCTTCTCTTATAATTTCATACAGCCCTACATCTTCAATCATATGATTTCTATTCATGGGGGAAATGGTTCAGTGCCAAAGTGCTGAATTTCAAAACATGTAGATCCTCAGTTCGAATCCGACGGAGGCATCAAGGTATTTAGGTTTAAGTAAATAAAAGTTGTATTTGGAAAAAACTCTATTAACACAATTGTCATCACCTATAGGTTACAAAAAAGTATTTGAACTTGATTGTATGAATAAAAAAGTATTGTATTAAATACTGAAAATTTGTTCAAGATGTGTGTAAGGAGAATGTGATCTAATGGAGTGGAAAGAGAAACTAAACAGAATATTTATTTGTTGATTTAAGTAAGAATTAACTTTCATTTTTTGTTTGTTTATGTAACTTGTTTGTCTTTTTCAATTCATCCCTTTGTTTTTTTTAATATAGTAATGGTATGGCATTTTGTGGGCCATAGATTATTGACCAGTATCTTTAAAAACTGTCATATTTCGGCATAAAACCAAATTGTAATCAATCGACGTGTACGTGCAAAGTACTGGAATAGTCTCTTCTTATCAGGCTTTCTTTTATTTATGATGACACAACAATAATCAAGTTTCCCACAGTATAAGTTATCTTTTCAATTCCTATGTGGCGGCCGAATCTCTGAAATTTCTCTCTTACATTATTAACTTAATAAATACATGTGAACCCACTAGTCCTCGTCTCTTTCCAAAGATAAACGGCAAATTATTTCAAAAGCAAAAGCAACCGAAATGCTGAAAATGATTGTCACAGACACGAACGTCGCCCTTGATTTACTCGCCTTCCACTTGTAGAGCTTTATTTACGGCGCAACGGGCCGCACTCCGGGGCAGGCGGAAAGCTTTAAATTTGGCTTCATCTGTTCGCGGCACTTTGTTTAAGCGACAAGACTTCGCCGCTATTTTTTTGTTGTCGCGAAATTGAAAATAATTTTCCTGAAACTGGACGGCTGTTGAAATATTAGTTGTTAATGGTTTTCGTTGATATAACTATGTTCATCTTATAAGTACTAATTTAAAAGTCAAGAAGGCATATTACTGTGTTTAAAGCATGGTTAAAGAAAACAATATGTATATTTTTAGCTTTGTTGCACCTCACAAATAACGATATCTCTTCAATTTGTCTTATTTCTATATGGTAAGATTGTAAACTTTGAAATAACTTTCAAAAAATTTATAACATGCAATAGCTTAAACTATCCTACCCTCTAAACCACAAATAACATTTTATTTAAACATTTTATTGTATTTTTTAAATACCTCTGAAGATGATTGCTGGGCAATCGAAATGTACATAAGGTTTAAATAAAATGTTATTTGTGGTTTAGAGGTTTTAATTATTTAAAAATAAACATTACGCCACAGTTGCTTCATATAGTTATATCCTACCCTAACTCAACTAACCTAACCTAACCTAACCTATCGTAACCTAGCCTAACCTAACCCAACATAGCCTATCCTAACCTAGCCTAACCTAGCCAAACCTAATCTAACCTAATCTAGACTAATATTATTTTAAACAACCCAACATATTCGGTGACGTAGTTAAAACTGATGTATTAGACTACACCAATGTTCGGTTATCTGAAGTGAATAATTGTATATAATTTATACGTGTAAAATTTAGATTTTTACTACTCTGGGGTTCTAAGTGGTTGGCAAACGTAGTGCGCTATAGTTTAGTAGCAGGAAACCAAATACAACAGATAAGTAAGGAACACAATGATAGTGAATGTGAAACAAGGGGCTGCAGTTTAAATTCTACAGTACGTAATCATTTTCCATATTTTTCTTGCATTTATTTATGTTTACTATAAACACTAGGATGGGCTTAGAGAATTATTTTCCAGCGACTAAAGCTTTGACGATTGCCTGCTCTTTATCTCCCGCTCTTTTAAAAATGTTGTGGGACCAATCTTTCGAACAATGGCGGTAGAAAAAGCTTGGTGAAAGTGTATTACAAGGTCACGAATCATTGTATGGGATTTATTATGGATCTGTCGGATAATCAAGATAGGGAAAACAAAATATGTGTTAATAAGGAGGCACTTTTGAAAAATAATTTTGTATATATATATATATATATATATATATATATAAATGTAAAATATGTTTTTTTGTATAATAATTAAAAACAAACAAGGTTATTCAAATGAAAGAATATGTAATAATTTACATTCAAAGCTTTTCGTTGATAAACAGTAAAACTATCATCAGGAATGAATAATACAATAATGCAAGATATAAAACCTATGTTAAATTAGAAACAGAATTGTTGCTAAATTTATACAAATTGCCAAGTTTATTTTGTTGCTGTTAGTATATACTATACACTATACACTATATTGTAATAATTTATTCTTTATCCCTAGTTCTTCCGATCGTTTAGCCATTATTGAAGTTGATGTAGTAATAAACTTTATATGGTTTATAACAATTTTATCTAAATTTGATATAGACGTTGTATATTAGAGAAAATAATACAATAATTTTCGTTTTCTGATAATAAATTAGAATATTGTAAATATGTAATACGCCTAAGTGCTAAAATATCATCCAGTTATTCACATCTATGATATTAAAAACTAATATATATATATATTCCAATTGCGATAAAAAAATTTGAATGATAAAATGAAATTTACTAAAATACATTATTATGAAATATATTAAAATTAAAAAAATGTAAATTATTAATCCTGGCAATGAAAAACTTATAGTTAAACTCATAATTATTTGAATAATCACAAATAAGATTTAATTTCGACGCATTGTCATTGAACTCAACTAAAACAAATTCCTCCCTAAATTTAATCTTTTTATGTCACTGTATATTTAATAAAATTAATTAAACTTGCTGATAATCTATAAAATAAAACATATTTTCAAATATAACTCAAATTAAAACAAATATTTGTTTAACTAAAACAAAACCATTCCTGAAATTACCAATTTCACAATTAAGTAAAATTAATAAATTCTCAAAATATTGAAATTTGGCAGATATGAAGTCAATCAATTTCACTTCAACTCACTCCACAAATAGTCACCTGATTTAGGTTCAAAATGTAGACGTTCGCCTATGAAAAACCTGAATATTCTTAATTATTTACACTACACACACTACACACACACACACACACACACACACACACACACACACACACACACACACACACACACACACACACACACACACACACACACACACACACACACACACAACACACACTACACACACACACACACACACACACACACACACACACACACAAACACACAAACACACACTACACACACACCCACCCACACACACACACACACACACACGCACGCACGCACGCACGCACGCGCACACGCACGCACACGCACGCACTTGCACACGCACGCACGCGCACACGCACGCACACGCACACGCACGCACACGCACGCACGCGCACACGCACACGCACACGCACACGTACACGCACACACACACACACACACTACACACACACACACACACACACTACACACACACACACACACACACACACACACACACACACACACACACACACACACACACACACACACACACACACACACACACACACACACACACACTACACACACACACACACACACACACACACACACACACACACACACTCACAAATTCCAAAATAAGTTCCCAGAACTAATCAAGAACAATTTCTATTCCCAACCCAATAATACCTACACTTCGATATTATACTTTATCTAATGTAGGTATATCTTCTTTTAATCTTGTAGACAGTTGAGTTTTGTAGTATTCGATATCAGAGGGTTTTACATTTTATAAATACTATCAACGTGTTTAATATGTTAGAGAAAATATTGACATAAATGCGTCTCTTTTAAAAGATTGAGAATATATACAAGAATATGTTCACCTTTGATTTCAATGTAACCAAACAAGAAAGTATGAAGGTAATTGAGAGTAAATGTTACTGGCTTCATCAAAAATTAGCACACGTCCACCACTGAATCGAGACTATTTACAGTCGTGTGCTTCGCACTTAATGCATTCCAACGTTGTAGCAACATTTCCTCTTTCCGGCGTAATTTATGAATGTAACAAGTAATACAAACAACAAATATTAAAAGTTAAATAATTCATAAACCAAGAAAAATAAATTATATTTGAGATACATTTTATTTTGTATTTAAAATTATTATAAATAAATTAACATAACCTTTGTGTTGAAAGAGATGGTCTTCCACATAACTTATAACATAAAATCAGCTGTTTTTTTTTGTGAAATCATATTGTATCACTTATTTTGAGCCAAATTGGACGAAATAACTGTAGTTCATACTTGCTCCTTTTTGGGAAAAGTTTTTCCATTAAAGTCTGTATTTACATCAAGTGTCATCCAATGCAAGTTTAAAAAAAAAATATTTGAACCAGATTGTATAGGTAAAAATTATTGTATAAGTAAAATTGTAAAAGATATGTACAACGAGAGTCTGACCTAACGGAGTTAATTGAATTACACAATATTTCAGCCTATATGAGAAACCGTATCCATTCAAAAATAATTTTATACTGAACACCCTATAGTAAATAAGAAAATACTGGTTACCGTTAATTGACACTTTCATATATGTCGTATTTAGCTTTCGGAAATGTTTTACACAATACATTCATCTTTGTTAATCCGATGAAAACATTTTTCAAGTTTTCCGTCTCATGGAGCTCTGATTCCACAGTTACGCTTAATGCAGTTCCCAATAAGAAACAGCTGACAGCAAAGTTACGTCAAGATTTTAGTTGTTCGAAGTCACTGCATATGATATTCATTTGAATTTCTTTTGACAAAAGTTTTATCAAAGAAGCAACTGTTCACAAATCATTAACACTTGGCATAATACAAACAAGGTATTTCACTATTAAACTGCAACAAAGTTTACTGGCTTTTTAACCTCAAAGTTATCTGATCAGCTGTGAAGTGAAATCAGCTGATAGTCGGTGTTCTCGAAGAATACGCGTAAAGTTCGTCGTTTGCTTAAATGTCTTTTGCCTGAAAGAGTCGTAAAGGTTTTGTAACTCACAGAGGAATAATTCTAATATTATAGTTTAATTTACAAATATATATAGCTATAGATATAATATTATATTTAGCTGAAATAAATTTTCATTTCAAACACCAGAATACAATTTAAATTATTCATATTTCTAATGCTCACATATGTACAAACTTGTTTTTCAATTCCTTCTATTAGTTCACACTCTCTATATATACCTAACTCAAATATTCCATTGTTAGTAAAATACTTTTCATTCATCCACTTAAGTTCAAACTTTTTTAAACCTGTAGTGCATATCACTTGATGTTAATACATTTTTTAAAAATAAATCAATAATTAAATTTAATAAATTATTTAAGCTCTATATTCAAGGAAAAGTTTTTTAAAAGGCGCCAAGTATGCAATCTGGTTATTTCAACCTAGTTGGCTTAAAATAAGTGCTAACATATGATTTCATAGAACAACTGATTTCATGTTATAGATTATATGGTAGAACAGCAGTTTTAACGCGTATGTATTTTAATTACATAATTTGTTATTTTTTAATTTAAAGTAACCAAAATAATTGTTTATGGTTGATCTGATTTTGGAATTGACTTCTAAACATGTTTGTTTATATTACTTGTTTATATTTTTATTTAGTCTTATCCATCAACTACTAGCATGTGTAAATATATATTTTTATATAATAATAGGCATTATAAACATTAATTATAAAATATGTCAGTTTGTAAGAACATTGGAAAATATTTGAAATTGTATATTAAAACAAATATTTAAATCATACTTTTTTAGTAGATTGGCAATAAGGAAAAACTATATTGGTTCTTTTACAGATAAGGGAAGCACTAAAAAAAATATTAAAACAAAAAATGTGGCAAAACTTACAATGTAATATAGATTTTAATTTTGTTGTAAGGAATAACTGGTAGTGAGAGAGGGAATGTATGTACTTCTTTATTTTACATTTACAGTAATTACATTGAAACATTTTACAAATATTTCTACTCCTCAATAAGGTTCACCTAGCAGAACAAAATGCTTGGAAAGTCTTTCCTTGCTTTCGAAAGTGTACAGTTAAGTCTTACTATTGTTTTCACGTGGTCTTTATCTATCTTTGTAACGTTTGCAATGACATAACGTGACCCAGTGTGTGAGTCACGTAACACATTCTTCTCGTTCCATTCTGCCGTCGTATTTATACCCTGTTTTGGTTGTACTTTTGTACTGCGTGCCTTACTGTCTCCTGTCGCCGGACCTTTCATTTTGCGTCCAACAGAATCACAGTTGGTGCACTTGTTCTTTATTTTACCATTGGCCATATTCAAATGTTTTTTGTGATTTTTGTTTTTGGGAGTTACGGTAATTTTATTCGTGGTGGGCTTCCGAGTCACGTAGTCTTCAAACGAGTCTATACTTCTTTTGTGTCTTTTCCCCTTATATATTTCCTTTTGGCTTTTCTTGCCTCTTTTGATTTTTTCTGTCGCTCTTGGTCTGCCTGTGAATATGTTCCTTAGTAATTTTTTATTTTTGTTTAAATGACCTTTTATTTCTGGTTTTAATATTTTCTTTGCCGAATTTCTCTTAGATTTTCTGTTGAAAATCCCAACGGGAGCCAATGTTGTGACGTCAGTATTGTAGGACGATGATACCGTTTTTTCCTCTACAAATTGAAACGCCATTTTATATAATAACGGTACAGCTATATTGTTTTTGAATTGCTCGTTACTTTTAGTTTGTAATAGGTCATATTGTTTTAAATCTCTTTTGTTTTTCTTATTTTTATACAATTCTCTTCTTTTAGTTGTTATCCTAGAGAACTTTCTGTTCTTTAGAGTCTTTGATACCATTTCACTTTTTATTTTATAAGTGTTCAAACGATTTATTACTTTCTTTTTCGTATTTTTAGAAAACCTATCAATATGTTCAGTTTTTTCATCAAATGGAGATAGTTTGTTAACTTTGTATCTTGACTTTAATTTTATAGTTTGTTTACGTTTTATAGGTGTTGTTACCGTTTTGCGAAAAGAAACTGTAGGTTTTCGTCTCTTAATAAGAACAGTTGTTTGTTTATTTTTCTTGTACACAAGCTTGGTACGATTTACATTACGTTTGCTTAGAGTTTTTGTTCTCTTTGGTTTATGCGTCCTTAATCTTTGTTTCTTAACTAACAATGATGTGGTTTTCTTAACCTTTTTCGTCTGATTTTTCACCTTTACCGTCGTTGAATCTAGATCATCTTCTCCCAAGATCATTTCTTCATACAAAGACATTACATCGGTCGTATCCGTGGTCGGCATGTACCTTCTCTTATACACAGCTTTATGGTTTGGTTTGAATGTGATACGACCGTTATAGTTTGGCATTCTAGTCTTGTTTCGTCTAGATCTAGACACATTCTTGTGGGTATCGCGTCTAAACGTTACAGTCTTTGGAGTTGGTGTTTCTGTGGTTGTATTGGTGATGGATAGTATTAAGATAGTTTCACTAAGACGTCGTTTGTATTTACTGGAAAATGGATTTCCTTGAATTTCCCGTAGTAAGGGAATTATCCAGGGTGGGTTTGTACTAATTTGTTTTCTGTACAAATTTATCCCAGGACTTTCTGTATTCCTCTCGGCGAAGGGTTGAAAGCTTGGTAGCGCCCCTGTCGATCCATCGATGGCCATTTCGTTTCCATAATGATTCATTCTTTTGTCTTCTTCCCCTCTTTTTGTCTCGCTATATATGTGTTCGTTAGCTATTTTTTCATAATATGTATCTTCTTTATAGAAATAAGGATTTGTTGTAAAGTTGTTTACACTTACTGATTGCTTGTATCTTGGTTTAACCTTAGAACTATAAAGGCGCCTTTTATTTCTTTTTGGTTTAGGTTTGATGTTAGTTTCTTCAATATTTTTGTTATTTCTGAAACCAGATAGGTCGAATTTTCTTTGATTATTATTTCTTAGTTTAGGCACCTCTTTTTCTTTTACTTTATTTCTGTTTGTTTTAGGTTTATTTGTAACCTTCTTGCTCGGTACTTTTTCTGTTTTATTTCTTCTGTACTTTACACCTTCAGTTGTACGATTTTTACCTTTTGGTTTCTTCACTTTACCGGCATTCTTCCGGTTTTGATCAAGTGTTCGCCTGTATGTGTTACCTGCACGCTTGTTAGAATTATTTTCTCTATGTTTTCCTGATTTTGTCTTAGCTGGAGGCAACGTAGTAAACTCTGCTTTAGAATTTGGATCCATTTCTGATTGTTCTTGTAAGCCAAGCAAAAACCTTTCGTATATTTTTTCTCTCTCTTGGTCGCTTACAGGTGATCTTTTACGCTTCTTCTTCTTCGTAGTTTTATTTTCATTTAACTCACGCTTTTCTTTATTTCTTTTCATTAATCTCTTCTCACGTTCTTTTAACTCTTGTCGTATCAATGTCTCTTCATTGATCTCTTGTGGGTTCAATAATTGCCCGTTTTTTCTCCCCGGCATTCTCTCGGACTCCTCCTGTGTTAGAGGGGTAGTTTCTGATGGCGACTCCTCTGTTATGAAATAGTCTTTGTAGTCAGTAGACAAGTCAGAGTGCAATAATTGGGGCAGAGAGTATATGGGCAAAGTGCAGAGAATGATCAGCATCAACTCCATGTCTGGAACAAAATTGGAACCAGATTAGAAGTGCCAACAAACGCAGTATAATCAAGCCTGTTCCATGTGGATTGGCAATCGTGTATTTTATATACGCCTATACGAGAATAGAGTTTATACGCTTTAAAGTATATATAGTTTATAAATGTTCTGTAATAAATTGACACTGTGTGTCAGTTTTAGTTTTTACATACCTTACCAAAAACGGTATTTAACAACAAACAAGTGATTTTAACTGTCGCAAAAGTTAATTGCGTAAAACGTGGATCATAAACTCGACGTAACAACAAAAAAATATATAATGAAAACATTTTTTCATAAAACAGATCTGTCGACCCTTCAACAAAATAATATTTTTTTCACGACATATATAAAAATGTCAAGATATATAAAGCCGGTTTTGTGAAAATTATAAATTTTCTAACGCTAACTTTAAAGTGGAATTTGACATAACAAAATACAACTTGTCAGGCTGTACGGAATGGTTTGTTTGACTCATGCTATTTGTAAATATCCTTAGAAATAATAAACAGTTATTTTAAAAGCTACAAAAATAATTAGATGTTAATTTCTGAAACCGCCATCATTTACCAACACCTGATCCCCTAGCCTAATCGATATATGTACGAAACCGTACCAGGGTTTATCCTTTAATTGCGACCACCGATTACTTCTAATAGTAAACGTTCTTTCTCTGACATAATATACCTCAACCGGAATATTTCAAAAAAGCAAAATTATAATTTATTGAACGCAATCGGTCGGTTCGTAAAAAATAAATGATTATTTTTTGTTGTATTTGTTGGTATAGATTATAATGTACTGGACACTAGTTCTTGACGTTTATGACATAACAAATGACTTATTTCTTGTTTAGAAAATATTTTCCCCTATTTAAACTGCACTGGGTATTTTAGTTGAAAAATGCAAATTATATTTCAAACTATTTTACAATAATTACTCCAAGCATAAAGTGTATTACCGCACTACAACTTTCGACAGCAAAGTCTTGACGTTCTGTCCTGATCGGCAAGTAAATTTCCCTGGCGTTATTTTAACCCTACGTGTGCGACTGTATTTGTACTCCCTAGTGCTAGGGTTTATTTAATTGTACCATTATATATTACCGCACTACAACTTTCGATAGCAAAGTCTTGACGTTCTGTCATGTTCGGCAAGTGAATTTCCCTGGCGTTGCTTTAACCCTACGTGTGCGACTGTATTTGTACTCCCTAGTGCTAGGGTTTATTTAATTGTACCATTATATATTACCGCACTACAACTTTCGATAGCAAAGTCTTGACGTTCTGTCATGTTCGGCAAGTGAATTTCCCTGGCGTTGCTTTAACCCTACGTGTGCGACTGTATTTGTACTCCCTAGTGCTAGGGTTTATTTAATTGTACCATTATATATTACCGCACTACAACTTTCGATAGCAAAGTCTTGACGTTCTGTCATGTTCGGCAAGTGAATTTCCCTGGCGTTGCTTTAACCCTACGTGTGCGACTGTATTTGTACTCCCTAGTGCTAGGGTTTATTTAATTGTGCTATTATATATTACCGCACTACAACTTTCGATAGCAAAGTCTTGACGTTCTGTCATGTTCGGCAAGTGAATTTCCCTGGCGTTGCTTTAACCCTACGTTTGCGACTGTATTTGTACTCCCTAGTGCTAGGGTTTATTTAATTGTACCATTATATATTACCGCACTACAACTTTCGATAGCAAAGTCTTGACGTTCTGTCATGTTCGGCAAGTGAATTTCCCTGGCGTTGCTTTAACCCTACGTGTGCGACTGTATTTGTACTCCCTAGTGCTAGGGTTTATTTAATTGTACCATTATATATTACCGCACTACAACTTTCGATAGCAAAGTCTTGACGTTCTGTCATGTTCGGCAAGTGAATTTCCCTGGCGTTGCTTTAACCCTACGTGTGCGACTGTATTTGTACTCCCTAGTGCTAGGGTTTATTTAATTGTACCATTATATATTACCGCACTACAACTTTCGATAGCAAAGTCTTGACGTTCTGTCATGTTCGGCAAGTGAATTTCCCTGGCGTTGCTTTAACCCTACGTGTGCGACTGTATTTGTACTCCCTAGTGCTAGGGTTTATTTAATTGTGCTATTATATATTACCGCACTACAACTTTCGATAGCAAAGTCTTGACGTTCTGTCATGTTCGGCAAGTGAATTTCCCTGGCGTTGCTTTAACCCTACGTGTGCGACTGTGTGTGTACTCCCTAGTGCTAGGGTTTATTTAATTGTACCATTATATATTACCGCACTACAACTTTCGATAGCAAAGTCTTGACGTTCTGTCATGTTCGGCAAGTGAATTTTCCTGGCGTTGCTTTAACCCTACGTGTGCGACTGTATTTGTACTCCCTAGTGCTAGGGTTTATTTAATTGTACCATTATATAGAGTCTATTCTAAATAAAAGCACAAGCGTAATAGTTTTTTAATTGTTTCATCCCTCTCTTGGATGAATAATGACACCAATTGAAATAAAATATCTTTCAAATAGTTTGTGTAAAAAGAAACGTAGATAAAAATATATTGTTCAATTCTTTTTTAAAGAAAGTAGGGTATTTTATTCATTGTTTATTTTATAATTTAATAAAAAAATATGTGACAAATGGAGGAAAGTGATCGGAATTTCGTCAAACTTATTTTTTAATAGAAAGAAGAACGTCAAAAGCATTTCAAATAAAATATATGGTGTGTATTTAAATCTAGTTACACTGAAATAGTATTTGTGTAAAACGTTCGGTCTTATATTACTGTACTTCTGAATAGTGAACATTTTCGCTACAAGACAGTGGTGGCTTATGGACAGGTTGCATGGTTGCGCAACCCCCAAACCTGAGATCAATAGAAAAAAATAAAAACAAAATTATTAAGTAAGACTTAAATAGGCTATATTGTTACGTGTGATTATTCATTATATTAACAGGATCCATCGTTATAAATGATAATAAAAACGTCAGAACCGCAGTGACAGTGTGACATTTTACTAAGTCGCAGATAAAGCACAGACTAGCAAGCTCCGAATGCTCCTTAGGTTGCAGACGGTGTGCAACCTTGGGAGTGTTCAGTTAAGATTGGCCTCGTTCGAAGAGACGCATCTCCGCTCCTCTCTGAGTTTCTAGCCAATTGAGTTATTGTATTTTTTAATTTTATTTATCTGTTTTGCTTTAATAAATTCGATCCTAACAAAATTTGTTAACATTCGTAGTTAAGAATGAATAGAGATTGGTTTTTTAATAAATAAACCCATGATTTGAGATCCAGTGTCTTGAATATGTAAAAATAACTAAAAATTATAATATATTTTCTTGAATGGGATAAATCGCAAAGTGTTAAGTAGTATCTTTGTATTTCCTCTATAACAGCCCTTTAAGGCTTTATGGTACGAATTTTTTTGCCATAAATAAGTAAATAACACTATGGCCTACCGCCCCCATAGCTTTTAGGCTCCAGCCACCACTGGTACAAAGTGACGCCAATTACTTTAAAATTTTAAATACAACGGGAATATGAAAACCTTATCATTGAATGAATAAAAAACCAACGCATATTTATAATAATTCAAAATATCTATATTGTTCTGAAAGATCATATAATTCCTTAGAAAACGAACGAAAATTTAAAAGTTATTAGTATTTTTAAAAACGTTGAGATTAGAGGATCATACAAATACATTAAAAACATAATTCAACCTTCATTTTACATACATATAACCTTTTTACATGATTACGTCATTTTCTGTTTCATCAACAAATTGAATTCTAATTATGTGAAATCTAACGTGATAAATGACTTTATTTTAGTTTACGTTAATTTATTCGAGATTTTGTTACTTAAAGACAAATTGTAACTGTTTTAAAATACAACAAAATACATCGAAAACTGAACTTTTCAATAAATTCGAGTATAATACTTACTTTATGAAGGAACAAGATTTTTGTAAAAAAATATGCTCTAAACAGTTCAAGCTTTATACATTGTTGTTTCTTCCAATACAGTGTTACGCAACAAAATAATCTTAGTGTGGAACCCCTCTTCAACAATTTGTTTTCAATGTTCTTCTTATACTACCCACTTGCGAACTGCCAACTGGATAAACTCGCTAAGGTCTTGTTTACACATTCCAAATTTTCTAACCAGTTTACGAGCAATTTACTGCTTTTTATTTCCAAACTATTAATCGTAAATATCGATATAAAAACCGTGCAGTATCGATAAACTATTATACGGAATTATTACACGGAACTATTATATAGACAATGAGGAAATAAAATTGTTTGTTTATTTGTATTGGAATGCAGAATATTTGATGAAATGCGCCTTGAGAAAGAAAAACATTAGATATAAAAACGTAACTGCTACGCTGATATAGAGAAAGTAAACATTTTATTTTCTTCAGTCTTTCTAGCTATTTGCTTAAATTTCTTGCCACCTGGGTAATTTTTTTCAGGTTTTTCTGGTTTGTCGTTCATTTATGTTTAAAGAATACTGATATCTTCTTTAAGATTGTTTTTCCAAAATATGAGCAAACCACCTGGGTGACTAGCGTCAGGGCCGACACCGGGGCCTCGTGCTACGACTCGTGGCTTGCAAGAGTCTTGCAACCGGCTTGCTACTAGGACGCTGTTTCGGAACTACTCGGGACAAATAGAACCTTCTGAACGGCCAGGTTATCTGTACCTCGGCACTCCAATTGATTAGTTAGGTCCTGGTAGTACAATCAAACTTTTAACTACTCTCATTTGGCCCTAAGGAACCGAGAGGCCTTTATTTTTCTATATATATCGACCTCAATCATTTATTTTTACATCGCCGTTTGTATTATTTTGTATAATTTTTATGTAGGTTAACCTATCTTAGCTCTTCTATTTGGTTCTTATTTCCAAGCTCTCAGTTTTATTAGTGTCTTATTCACCCTATACATTAGTAGTTTTCGTGTTTTAACTTCTTTATTTAGTGTCACGTTTACGTTAATGTTTTCCTATGCTATCATTTTGTACTTCGAGCCTGATTCTTAAACTCGGTACTTGGTCCTAGGCGAGCATAAACCCATCTCATCAGACCTAGGAAACACCTAATGCAATCAAAACACTTCCCCTATATCTGTTACTGTAGAGTTTTGAAATAAAAGATTTTGATCATTAGTATACAAAATAAGTAGTAAATATAAATAAATGTAAGCCGAAAAGTAAATCCTATAAGTTAAGAAATTCTCTATACATAGGGTACATTTTACACTCTTTAATAACAATTATTCGTTTTCCTTTGCTGGAGCTTTTCGGAATGACTCAATTTTCAAAAACTAAATAGTACTCTCTTTTCAAGAAACGGCTTTTACACAGGCTTTTAAAACGGAGACGTTTCGAAACGCGTCAAAAAAATTAGGAAAATTTATAAAAGACATAAAAATGTATTCGAATGTATGTGAATGTTCCTAACAGAAATAAAGATAAATATATATGATTAATTAATAGAAGTGAAGTTGTTATATAAGAATGACAAGATTTTTTATAACATTTTTAACTGGTTTTATAAGCGAAAAGTGATCTAAAAGTTGATCTTGAGTATAGAAATGGAAAATATTACGTTTAATAAAAAAGAAAGTGAAACGATTGTTACAGAAAAGTAATATTGAACATGAAGAGTAAAAATAAACATTGTTAAATGAAAACACGGTGGTGGAAATGCCTTATAATAGTTATTTCGAAGAATAAAATGCAGAAATAGGCTGGGGTAGAGATGGAAAGTTTAGACAGGAAACAAGTTAATGAGAGTAATAAGAACTAGGCCCACGTGGCCCCAAAATGCCTTTGATCAACAAAAATATGAGGTTTATAATGGGTGCTCATGTTACATGTGACGCATCCCAGGAGAGCTTATTATACTAGATATCAGGAAACACCTGAAGAAATATTTCATTATTTATTATTGATAGAATTATTGATAGACAGTTCTTAAAAGAGTATGTATATGAAATTCTTTTCATTCTCATCTTCACATCCGTTAGGAATATTTGTATATATTCGAGTATATTTTTATACCTTTACTAGCACTACGTTTTTGTTTATGTTGACGCGTTTCGGAATAGCTTCATTTTTAAAACCTAAAAAGTACTCTTTAAGAGGGAGTACTAATTAAGTATTGAAAATGGAATCACTCCGAAACACGTCAACAAAACTAAATACTGTACAGCTAGGTAAGGGAAGGAAATGTACTCGACTGTATTGCAGGTATGCGTCTAACATCACCAGAACGTTTTGCTCTTTGCCTAGTGAATGTTGGGTGTTTATTATTTTCTTTACATTTCATTGGAATCACCCAGTGAGACTGGTATGACGAAGAATAGGAAATGATTGAGATTATGGGTAAGGTAAGGATATAGACCCATCTGGAGGATGATGTAGAAGGATCATAAGGACGTGCATAGCTACGGCTAGAGTAGACCAGCTCTGTGTCGTGCCCGTGAAGAGTTTATGCTTAACATCCCTTCTTGTCTTGCTAGATGGGGTTAGGCAGAGTTGAGGGAGCGACATAACGGCTGAATGTAAGGGAAGATTTATGTTTCGCCTCAAGTAACCGATGAGAACGAGAAGTGTCGATAATAATAAGTATTATAACGGGTGAAATAATTTACTCAACCGGAAAAACGACGAGAGCGTAGTAGACACTCTAAACTAAGGGTTACAAAAAAAATGATATTATTATTTGATGCAGAAGGAAAGTGAATGAATGGAGATTCGATTCTCTTAAACCACTGTAAATGTTTATCAGTCGTGTCAGTATTTTAGTGTATTCGCTTAACGTATTGTTCTTACATTTTGCAATTGACAATACATTTTACTATTTGCATTGAAATGATAAAACATTAAATAAATCTAAATAAATTTACAATCTGTAATTATAAAGAATTATTTAAGCATCGTCAGTTTTGTATTTTGATTGAACTAAAGTGGTATTTAAAAACATTTCACGATTATTTAAAAATATTTTAAATTTGGTTTCATGTTTTATCATTTTTGCACTTTTGGACTCTCCTACATTTTTATGACAGTCAAAGAACGTAACCAAGATAACTCATTAAAATATTTACGACAATACTCAACGTACTTTAACAAACAGAGCAGACAACAGTGTCTTAGAGTATTTAAAAGACTGCTTCTCTATAAACACTCGGAGACCTAAACCTATGATTCATACAAAATGCAAATCTCCGGCATAAATTTTCTGCAGTGATTATTTTTAAATGTATCCTGTTTGTTAATTACCGCGGCCTGAAGTATTCTCTTTAGAGTCAGTGTGTGTCGTAAATCCCGTCAAATGGCGCTATTAATTTCACCTGTTCTCGCCAGATGTCGCGCCAACGAATTACAATACCGTACATGTCTTTGTTTAGCATCGGGTTGGCTTTTTGTCGAGTAAATGTGATGACAACCGCGCTTTCTGAAACGGTTTCGAAGCTCAGGGAAAAACAGCTGACGAACATAAAAGCGGTATTCGTGAGTGTTTCAGCAAGCGGTTTGGTTTTGTCGACGGCATTGGTGGCAATTACGTTTTATTAACTCGATACAATCTTTTTAGCGTTATGTTGCAATTATTTAGAGAAAGAGTAATCAAAAACCCAAGTTACACACACACACACACACACACACACACACACACACACACAAGCACACTTACACACACACACACACACACACATGCACGCTTACACACACACACACGCACGCACACGCACACACACATACACACACACACACACACACACACACACACACACACACACACATACCATACACACGCGCACACACACACACACACACACACACACACAAGCACGCTTACACACACACACACACACACACACACACATGCACGCTTACACACACACACACGCACGCACACGCACACACACATACACACACACACACACACACACACACACTCACACATTACTACTACTACTACTACTCCATTTGGTATTAATTGGCAAAGGGAAAACTACTAACTGATATTTTTCAGCAGAACGTTTTAAGTGAGTTTATTCTTCAATGCTCTGAGTCTTGTCTGTGACTCAAGGAACTGACCTAGTACGAAACGCGTCTGCTGAAAAATATCAGTTAGTAGTGGCGTTTTGGCAAGTGATACCAATAGTAGTAAATATTTGAATTTAATTTTTTACAAGAGCTAAAGCAGAAAGGATTCGCAAGGAAGTTTAGCTGAAAACAATTTTTATTTGAGTATATATAATATTTACATAAAACCTGTTCAGTAGGCAACCTCTGTATTTTGAACACATGCCTATGTTAACTAGATCTGTGTGAAACATGAAAATACCTAATAGATTTTAAATGACTGACTGTTTAACTTGACCTTGATATTTCACCATTATTGGATATACGTTTACAATTTTTAAACTTGTTATATAGGCCATTCTAGGAAACTACATACCTGACCACCCCTTCTCACGTCACGCAGTAGCCACTTACAAGTTGCTATGCAAGAGTACTGTACGTAGTTTGATAGTTTTATGAACTCAAGTGTTTATTCTTAACCAACCCTTTAAATCATTGTTTGGTGTTTGTGTTTCTTACAAACACTGTGAAATGCATTTCGATGATTGTTTTACCTTATAATTAAATTTGTTCTATTAGATCACATAATCCTTATGTATATCTTGGTCATATTTTTAATCGATGGTAAAATAATTTTTAATAATCCACTAACATTCAATTACATTTTTTTTCATTACTTGTACTGAACGATACGTGACAGTGGTTTAGTTTTTTCAAATATTTAATCATTAACTAAATTTTGGGAGTTAAATAATTTTTATATAGGGAAATTGTTTTTACAAAATGAAAAGAGGTATTCAATATAGTTATTTCACCCCGTTTGACTTGGAACAAGTGATAGCATTTGTTTTCATAAAACAGCTGACTTTATGTTTTACATTATTTGTTACAACAGCTGTTGTAACGCATAGGTTATGTTAGTTTATTTATTTTCTTTGCATTTATAATAAAAAGTAACGAATATAAAATTTTTAATTGTTGACTTAAGTAGGAATTGACTGTAAAATATTTCTGTTTATATTACTTGTTTTTTTTGTAAGGAGAACAACAGTAGACCCCCACAACTTCTACAGGATTGTGATTACATATATAATAAGTATTTTAATATATATAGATGTTGTGTGAATAGTAAGTGGTAAACCATTGTTATTGGCAGGTGAATAGAATCATGGACCGTGTGGGTAGGGGAGTACAGGTCCCTTAGAAATACGTAGCAGTTTCAAACAACTATTAAATCATTAGCTGCATAATAATTTTCTCTTTAAAGAATAGAATAAAAACGGCGAATACAAATTTGGTCAAATTATCTGACGCAATTAGCGCCGTGATGGCGCCGATTAAATGTAATCGAGTTTTTAGTTACAAAATTAAAAAAGTTTCTCACCCGAGTTTAACTAATTGACCGCCATAACTGGAAGCCAGTTCCGCCGAATTGCTGTCGTTTAGATTTAAACGACTTGGGCGAGATTTCTCTTGCTTCGGACCTTCAAGATTAAAGTAATTGTAAGAGGTTATAAGCAATTCGATTAATAGAGGGGTTGTTTACGTGTTTTGGCAGACATTATAATCGAACGTTTAAAAAATAGCTATTGTATAATGTTTTAATTATAATTTCTAGTATTTTGATAAATTATCAAAACTTTGGGTTTAGGGTTACTTGGATTATCAAAGTTACTGGAGTTTATTTTATTAACATAAACACTATTATCCTTTAATGGTCTTGAGAAGTTAGTTATATCAGATTCTCTCTTTGTTTTCTTAACTATCATAACAATTCGGTCATTGCAATGTATAAACATAAACAAGCAAGACCAACAAACCTTTTTTTTAAAAATCAATTCCTACTTTGAACAACAAAAACAAATTGTATTTTAGGTACATTTGAATAAAGTAACATTATTTATGCGTTAAAAAATGTGTTCTAGGACATAACCAATAACATAAAGTCAACTGTTTTATGAAATAATTTTCAGAGTACCTGTCCTTTGTAAAGGATATTGTATTGATTTAGTTTGTATTTGTATTTGGATTGAATTTAATTTACTAAAATCCCAATAAATTGATCAAACTATAGTTTATAAAGCTACCGTAAAGTGAGTTTTTATGGCCAGTAAGGTGGTGCCTTGACGGAATTTCTAAATACAAATAGGCACATGTGTTAACCAGGGAGCCTAAGAATGAGAATGTAAAATTTTAGTTATTTATTTTCCGTTCTCACGTGTTCGATAACAGAAAACATTAGGCCTAAACAGGGCGACGCCGGAAGTCATCAGGGATAAGAAAAAAATAATGAAAACTCTCACTCAGAGAAATAAATACCATTTATATAAAATTAAATTTGGGTAAAACATTCATTTTGGCGTAGTAAGAATTATCAAGTCCGCGTATCAACGGCGCGCCGTACTACGCAAACATATAAGCTTATTTAAATATAGGCCTACCTATAAATTATCCAGTTAACGATAGATTTGGTTGTAATTTTATACAGCACCATATACCTATATTAGCATAGCGTTAAGGTTTTTTCCAAAATTGTAAACTTTTAGGCCTTGAGCAAATGTTTTCATAATTTTATTTCGTAACACAGATGACTTTCGGCGTCATCCGGTGTAATATTTTTCGCTAAAATCGTAAATGTGGGAACAAGAAATAAATACCAAATTTCAACTTAATGGGTAAAGTAATTTTTACGTGAATGAGAAACACACACACACACACAAATAGATTTTTATATTTTGTTATAGACATGTTATCACTTATTTTAAGCCAAACGGGACGTGTGAACTAATAGAAGGAACTGAAAATATAGATAGCTTTAACCAATACTCACCTCTGGCATTTTCCTCCTAACCCTTTATCTGTCGTGGCTTTGTGTTTATATTTAATGGCTTTTTAATAGTCCATAAATCTTGCAGCCAGCGAAAATAAATGTACTGTTTATTATAAGATCGTAGTTCCAGTTTCCTTTTTATGTTATAAAGGCGTAATTTATTACGAAAGCGTTATAGACTTTAATGCTTAATGCTGTCCATAAATTGACGGATTAAGTAGGCCGTGGATGAGATAAACATAATCATCCCGAAATTGTAAAATATTTGTACGCTGTATTAGGCAGCATCGGTGTGCAACTTGTGTACCTTAAACTCTATCCAATCCCGTTATGCCAGCATCACTGACTAAGGCCTTCGTTTGCTACCAGGCACGACCAAGACTTTTGGGTGCCCTCTTTATATTCTGTATTTAGTGTTTAATACTGAAATGTTTACAGCATGCGAGTTAAAGTATAAAATTTGTGATTGACAGATAAATTTATAGTTTTCGTTAACATATATAATCTAATAAAACCAACTCGTCTTAAAATACATCTGATAATTTCATATTTTTAATGCATATTTTTCGAGTCTCCATTAAACCATCCATTATTTGGCAAAACAAGACTATAATAATTACGGGAAACCGCCAACATATCCTGCGGTCTTGCCAAGGTTATTCTCGTAATTCACTATTCCCATGAGCTAAGCGTTCGGCTTCTTTGCTTGATTTCACAAAGAGAATTAATTGCACATCCTTTGAAAGGCTGCACAAGTGTTAACAAATCCTTTTCTATATGGATTAGGGAAGCTTAATATTAATTAAACGAGAAGGGTCTGTACTTCAGCATTAGTTGCACATGCAATTCAGTTAGTTTAACTAACTGAAGAATCTTTAAAGCAATGAAGAGAGAATTGAACGAACGATAAGTTAGATCACTTGTTCGAGTCTCGAGACTCTAAGCTGCAGCGCGTTGTAATGTAATTACTTTGGTAAAAGTAACCCTTCCTAATCCGCGTTCAAGTTTGACTGACAGCCATTATGCTTCAGTGTACTCATCAACCGTCTCAATAAAACTTTGCTAATTACTTTCTTAATAACATAACGCGTGCTTTCAGGGAGGCATCTGAGAGCGGGTTAATGAAGCTTCACATGGCTTCGTGGAGGCGTGTTTGATTTACATGGATTTTAATAATGTAGGTCTAAGCGGGCTTTTACACTACAAGAGTTCATTATACCTATATCAATATGGTTATCAAGAATTTTCTTTAATATTTTGTTATTTGTTAATGTATTGATAGTATATTGTAGACAACATTTTACCTCTAGATTAGCAAACTCTTCGTTTTAAGTAAGAATAGACTATAATTTTTTACAATATTAATTGCTACTTAAATCAACAACGACAAATTTTATTTAATTTTTTTTTAATTTTAATTTACAAATAACATAAATAAATAAATGAATATATATATAATATATATATAATCAGAATAGCATTATAAAGGGCGAAATAAAAAGGGAATTTCCAGCAATTTACCATTTTTCTTTCTGTGTATAATTTATGCCTATTATTTTCGTTTGTTAGTATTTATACGTTTTATTTTTTTCGTTGTTTGCATTGTGTTGTACTTTCTTTTCGCTTTCCTTTGAATTGCCCGTTTGTAATGCAAGATTCGATACCGTTAATCCAGTATGTTTGTTTATTTTATTCTCCTCATACAGTTTTAATCATGGATCACTATTTATGATATTGTGTGGTAACCATGACAACAATTTAGGTTGTACAATGAAGGTTTCATAGACAACCTGAAGGAATCAAAACAAACATTCATACAAATCATTGAGATGTAAACTTCTTGCTATAGGAAAGTTGTCTCAGTGCCAATGGGCTAGACATTGAACATGAAAATAGTCATTTCAAATTCGACCTTCACGCCCAAATTTTTAAAATGTAATTATTGAATAAAAATTTGAAAGAATGGTATTAAATGAAATTGTCATACATTGTATTTTAAAACAATGTGCCTGAACTTGATTGTGTGAATAAAAATATAAAATAATAACGATTGAAAATAAGTATATATATATATATATATATATATATATATATATATATATATATATATATATATATATAAATATCGCAATATGTATTCTTGTGTATTAATAAAGAACTAAATAAAAATACAAATAAAGAATTATAATTGAATTTACAATTCTTGAAAGCGTTTCGTTGGCTAACAGTACCAACATCATCAGGAATATTAAACAATTAAAATTAATTGTAAATTCAATTATAATTCTTATGTATAATTATATATATATATATATATATATATATATATATATATATATATGTGTGTGTGTGTGTATGTATGTATGTGTGTGTTTGTGTGTGTGTGTGTGTGCGCGTGTGTGTGTGTTTGTGTGTGTGTGTGCGCGCGTCTGTGTGTGCTCGCGCGAGTCTGTGTGTGTGTGCGCGCGCGCGCGCGCGTATGTGTGTGTGTGTGTGTGTGTGTGTGTGCGTGCGTATGTGTGCGTGCGTGGTTGCGTGATTGCGTGTGTGTTGTGGAAATTGTGAATTGTTTCTAAAAACAATTTTTTTCATTCACTTAAGTTTAAATACATTTTTCAACCAGTACTTCATGACAATTAAAGTTGATACAGATTTTTAAATATTAAATCAATAAAAAGTTGATGCCTCGGTAGGATTCGATCTGAATAACTTCATGCTTTGAATCCACCACTTTAGCAAAGATCCAACCTTCCCATAGCTTAAAGTTTAATATGTAAATATATATATGAAATAATAAGAGAAAGGGTCCTTGCAATATTTAAACAATGAAAAAGAACCATATGAAGAGAAATTATACACTATTATCAGCTTCATAAAATGAAAACAAAAAAAAGGAAACGAATAAATAGTAACAAACAAAATATTTGTCCAAAATAATATACTGTATAGAAAGGAAGTGGAAAATTACAAGAAAATTCGCCTATTTTTGCGATTCTGTCATATGTATATACATATTTATAATAATTATAATATAAAAAGTAGCTAAACAACTTTTTTCTTCTTGACCTTAGTAGCAGTTGACTTAATTTTTTAAATATATTACGTGTTAATAGTCTATTTTGGTAGGCCGTGTACAAATTCCGATACTGATGTTCAATCTTTTATCTTCTGGCGTTGTTACTAGTATAAGCAGATTCTATAGAATATATGATTTTGTATGACATAATTTTCCATAGTATACTGCACAATTCTTCAGTTGCCATAGCCGCGGAGCACCTTTTCATTGCTCTGCATCGAGCTTTATAGGAATGCAGTTATGGAGTTGACGCGTCCTATGATTGTTATTATTTTTGTGGTTCATCCTAAAATAATTGAAGGAATTTAATACTTAAGGGATTTATTTTTATAGGTACAATGTTTTTGAAATCTTCAAGTTTTAATTTCTTGCACAACCAATTAAACTTCGTGATTGTTTTTTTTCAAAATGTCTTAAAAATTTTACCAATTAATGCAAAGGGTTTAATTATTTTACAGAGGATCAGGGCAGCATTGATATTTATATGCCTTATGAACAGCTATCGGACAAATTATTACAATTTTTTTAAGATCTGTCTTCTGACAGGTTGTATATAGTGAAATTCGATATTTTTCCGTAACTACATATCGCACGTTACAGTCGTTCCAATTCAACATTGATTGTATAAATAAATTAAATGTAGAGATTCATTTGTTGTTTTTTAATTTAAATCATTATATAGAGATTATTATAACAACAAAATGAAATTTAATGCTAATTCAATCTTAAGACTATCGACATTATCATTGCTTAATTATATTTATAATAAAAATAAATTCTAAACGAATCCTATCTGAACTATCTTATACAAAATACATATTCGGAATTTTCTTATTTTACCTTTATATTTTTGCATTGCGCGTGATTACAAGATAGTAAGACGGGATGTTTTCTTTGATGAATGCCTTCACCTTGCACTGCCATCGTGATTACGGCAACTCCCTGGAGAAATAAACGCTGACGTATCCGTTGTGCATTGAAGCAGAAGGAGTTTTGACAATACAATTCCATCGTGGGGTAGAATTGGAAATGTTGCGAGTCGAACTTAATTGCAAAATCAGGAAAACGCTGGAATTTGTTATTTGTAAGAAATTGGAAATATGAGACATTTTTATGATGAAAAATGCATTTTATATAACTATGTTTTTTCTTATTGTTATATTGCAAATAAAAACATAATTTGTAATATTTCCTTGCTCCAATAAGAAGAATAAGCAGATAATCCTTTTATACAAAACAGACATATTTCTATTGTATAGAATATTATTGATTTAAAATAACGAGCAAGGTAAAATGTTATATATATATATATATATATATATATATATATATATATATATATATATATATATATCACTTACACATTAGTTTACTTAATCAAAAATTTCTTTTTATTATTGCGAGTCAGCTTTCGAGGACTTATTAATTACCTTGCTCTTATTTTTAAGGTTTAGAGAAGACTGCAGGTTCTTGTGTGTAGTACGCAAGTTGGTCACGTCGTATAACGATACACTCATATTTTCGGTTTGGCTGCAATGTGACTTAGTTTTGGTCTGTCTTAGTATTAATTTTGTTGAAACTTATATCTGTTTTTTATTTTTTTTGTACTTGTTCGTTTATTTTATTGTTTTTATGTTTATAAATTTGTAGTTGTTTCAGAACTGTCATGTTTAGGTCTTTTTGCACAATTATAGCAATCAGAATATTTAGTTTAATTTAAACAGAAGTCATTAGGTATTTAGGTTTAGATTTTATTATATTAATTGAACTTAAATGCTCTTTGCAAAGGGCAACTAGATATCTTGTTTTTGCATTTCTCGAAATGTTTCACAGAGTTTAAACATAATTCCATTGTCGGTTCCCGTGCACGCGAAGTAGAAATGTCAGTTTTGTCTACTCTCGACAGTTTTATGAAATCTTAGGAAGTTAAGGTTTTCTTTCGTGTCAGTAGATCGCGGTCAGTAGCCCCTGCTTGGGGTTGGGTCATGATTAGATTGGTTGCCTTAATGGACGTGACTGTACCAGAGTGGGCCAACCCTCGTTTGTTAGGAAATTGAATTAAGAACGGAAATAGGTCTGCCAAAGTGTTCTTTT
Organism: Prosapia bicincta; assembly: GCA_036971475.1. Classification (NCBI taxonomy): domain Eukaryota; kingdom Metazoa; phylum Arthropoda; class Insecta; order Hemiptera; family Cercopidae; genus Prosapia; species Prosapia bicincta. The sequence continues at coordinate 159,354 of JBAIZL010000201.1, read as the reverse complement.
CACTGTGTTAGAAGGGTCTGATTGGAGTTGTTGTATTTGTTATAGATAGTAGCACTAAATTGTATCGTAGCATATGTATTAATTTAACGCATTTGTCGATCTTTTAACAGTTATCTAGCATTAGAACTACGGGCGTAGTCAGGTCGATGTATAAGGGGGCGGGGGATGGAACGTCCCCGTGAATCAGTTTGGTTGTAACCCCTGGGAAAAATGTGAACATTTTAATCTCTAGAAATTCCATTTTATGCTATTTTGCCCTTTACATTGTACAGTTGTTGAATTGTTGGCTCGCAAAAAATATTAGTCAATGTAATTTTTGTTTGTCATATAGCAAATGTTGTTATCGCCTATATTAGTTTTGCTTAGGACTAGAATAGATTTGTTTTATAGGTTATTGTGTTTTGCTAATATTAATTGATTGGGGGGCACGTGCCTCCTTGCTTCCCTGATTAGAACATTGCTTTAACTGCCTACTCTAGGTCTACATTTCTCGGTTGGTTTCCTTAAAAGTGTTATCAGAATTTCGTTCGATCCTGTAAATGTAAAGGATTTACCGCTCATATAGTGCTATAACTATTTCGAGATTGTGGCGCTGACTTGAATGACCAATTCCCATTTTAGAATCGTATTACTTTACTTCAGTGATGCATCAGTTACTATTTCATAATCTCCAGTGGAGAGCAGATCTACCTTATTCTTCTCCACAGACAATCGTTTTCTATGCCTTCAACCCCGGTGTCTTTATGTCAATCATTCCTTTCAGTTACCTATAACCTATTACTGCAGTGCGATTGGTTAGAATAATATAATATTCATTTAATGTGACGTATTCACGTTGGGTATTTTATCCCAATTGGCAAAAACACTTTGTAGTCTATGTTTGTATTTATTACAATGAAAACTATAAGAGCAACTTAATGGCACTCAAGTTTAACTATGATGTATTACATTGATAACGCCATTACACATTGCAGACGTTGACAAGAAGACTGTATTTTCACTTTTTAAAGCCTAATTCTACCAATATTTAAATTTAACTAAAGAAGGAAGAATAGCACACCCAATAGTTTCTACTGATATCAATATAATAAAAGTATAGTACTTTTAAAAAATCGTTTAACTATATACAATTATACCCATTGAACTTTAACAGAAAGTAAGGGTTCTCCATTCAATAAAGTACTAAAAACATTGTCCCCCAAATACGGCACAAGTATAAGGGAAATATTTGCTATTCCACTAAAAGCATTGTTGTAAATCCTTACAACAATGAGTATCACAGTCTTATCGATTTCGTCTTTAGCACGAGAAGAAGAAGAATAAAAGAGGTTTATTTTATTATTTCTATCAGAGTTACAAACGTGGATTATCTCAAAAATAAGTTACACTATCTTGTTTTAATATATATATATATATATATATATATATATAATGCTTTTTTATTTGAAAATATATTTTTAAATATATATATATATATATATATATATATTAATATATATATATATATATATATATATATATATATATATATATATATATATATTTATCATATAAAACACCTTCGTTTAAACGATGATTATCATAAAATGTTATGTAATTAAGAAACATTTTAGAAATGTTTAAAAATACGAATATTTTTAGTTTTCAAAGAAAATTAATTTTTTCTATTTTCTTAGCTTACACTGTTATTACTAGTAAATAACTGATTACTATTTAACCTAAACTGAATGTAAGTAAATACAATAACAATACTACAAGTTGAGAAGGTGTGTAAATTTTATATATATTTATATATATATATGGTCTTCAATAAACGTCAACTCAACAAACATTATTCACGTTTAAATGTAGGCAAAAACGTTGACAATAAACTGTCTTGAAGGGTCTCATATCGTTTTTATATTTTTATATGAACTGTAAGATATTGTATTAAAAATTTTAATGGGGATATTTTTAGCGATGTTTACTTTCTTAAGAAATTCTTCTTTTTTCATTAATTAAAGATATTTCTTTCAATAAATCTTTAAGTATAAAAACTGTATCTATTACATTTTCGCTCCTTATCTAATCTTATTTACTCTTGATGTTTTCAGTTTTGTTAAAACAGATAAAGCGTTGCCTGCAAAACTTTTGTTGTAACATAATTATATTTCATTCTTCAACACAATGTTTGGGTGAAATATTTTCGTTCTCAAGGTCAAATCACGAAATATTTTTCCGTGGAGCGTTCACTGTCAACAACTGATTGCGGTCACCAACAATTTTCGCAACAATGTACTTTAAAAGCATCCTCATGGAAACCCTTGGGCACGGTTAATACTCCATCGATCATTTTTTCGATCTCTGTTTGGGGATCTGGCTTCAATACGTTCATCTGTGACCTTCAATGATATTCAACACCCGCAGTATTGGTATGTGTTAGACTAGCTAGAAATAACTAGCCAAGTTTTGTTTTTAGCAGCATTTTAAGTTACGCAATGATTGAAGCCATTATTTTAGGTACAAAGACTAATAAAAACCAAATATTATGAACACAATTTTATAAACGTCAATTCCTACGTAAGACAACAAACAAATGTAATATTTTTGTGTTATTTTATATTAAATAATTGCAAATATTACAGATAAAGTTACATAACCTATGCGTCAAAGCAGCTGTTCTATCAGCTAACCTATAACATAAAATCGGCTGTTTTATGAAATCATATGATATCACTTATTTTAAGCCAATGGGACCCATAATAATATTTCATACCTTGTCTTTTTAGTGAAACATTTTTCTCCCATATAAAACTTAAATAATTTCTTAAATTTATTAATTGATTTATTTTTAAAAAATGTATTAGCATCAAGTGACATGCACTACAGGTTTTAAAAAAGTTTGAACTTAAGTGGACGAATGAAAAGTATTTTACTAACGATGGAATATTTTATTTAGGTATATATAGAGAGTGTGAACTAATAGAAGGAATTGAAAAACAAGTTTGTACATATGTGAGCATTAGAAATATGAATAATTTAAATTGTATTCTGGTGTATGAAATGAAAATTTATTTCAGCTAAATATAATATTATATCTATAGCTATATATATTTGAAAATTAAACTATAATATTAGGACTATTCCTCTGTGAGTTACAAAACCTTTATGATTCTTTCAGGCAAAAGACATTTAGGCAAAGACATTTAGACATTTACGCGTATTCTTCGAGAACACCGAATATCAGCTGATTTCACTTCACAGCTGATCTGATAACTTTGAGGTTATAAAGCCAGTAAACTTTATTGTAGTTTAATAGTGAAATACCTTGTTTGTATTATGCCAAGTGTTAATAATTTGTGAACAGTTGCTTCTTTGATAAAACTTTTGTCAAAAGAGATTCAAATGAATATCATATGCAGTGACTAATAAATATATTATTATTCATATTTGAAAAAAAACTATTTTAGCCTCAAGTTTCATCCCATTGTAGGTTTAATAAAAATATATTTCAACTTTAGAGGATGAATAAAATTTATTTTATAATAGATTGAAACTTTTAACACGATATCTTTATGTAAGACGAGTTTGAAATAGTAGAAGGAATTGAATAATTACATGATACTATGCAATTTTAGTTGTCTTTTTGGACAACTTAAAATATTTTATTTTACAAAAAAGACTTTTTTAAAACCAAAGTAAGCATTAGAAAAGTTGAAACACTCTTGTAAATATAGTAGGATACTATTTTATTATGCCATTATATAAGTAACTCAGTTATATCTGAGAATAATTGTTTTTTATAATCCGGAAGAAACACCCATGCCACCTCAGAAACAAGACGACCTGCTAATCATAGGAAATAAACTTCCGAAAAGTTCTGTTACATTACCCTAATAGTTTCTCCTACGCGACGAAAGTAACACAACACAATCATTACACGAATACTGGTTGCGATAGTACATTTCATAAATAACCCCTCGAAGATACACTTCACAAACGTTGTTCGGCAAAGCAGAAGACACACAACAAATTAAAAGAAAATGCAGCGTCAACGTTTCACAAAACGACGTGAGAAAAGAACAGTTTTATCTGGCGTTAAAGTTTTAATTGGAAAAGTTTTTGCCGGAACCACACACAGCAACTCCGAAGAGGGATGGCGGGGGCGGATCTAAATGGGAGCCCATCTCTCCAGAACGTAATGAGGTGCTTCGGGGCTAAATGCAATTCTTTAGTGAGCTTAGTACGAGGTTTGTATTGAACTAACTCGCGTACTGGCACAATGAGGAACAGCTGAGCGTTTGAAGACCAAGGAACGGTTCAGCGGAGCTTAAATGCTTGATTTAGTAATAGCACATAATGATAAAATTATGATGTCTACCAATCTGACTGTTATCGCCAAAGAAGAATGGCGTGATGTTGTGAATATAGGTGTAATCAAGGTATGCATATGAAACCCGCCATCACTAGTGTAGGGGATCGACGAACATTTCTGTAGGTACCAGAAGTACATCTACCTCCAACTAGGGACAGAGTCAGACTAAGCGTCACAACCCTTAAAAGAAGAACAAGAAAAATTGTATGCAATTAGGCAGGATTAGGGAGTGAGACATAAATATCCCCTGGATCAGTAAATAGAGAACATTTAAGACTTTCCATTGCAAAGATGCCCATCTACAGAATACCTTTTCTCGTCCGGGGTGAATAGAAGGTTAAATATAACTGCTGGTCTCTCTCTCTCTCTCTCTCTCTCTCTCTCTCTCTATATATATATATATATATATATATATATATATATATATATATATATATATATAATAAATTAAAAATATTTCAAAAACAAGAATATTTTTAATGAATATATTTATTCAAAGCTTTTCGTCGATAAAATAGTACCAGCATCTTCAGGAAAATAATTATCTAATCTAGATATTTCCCTTTTAATATATATATATATATATATATATATATATATATATATATATATATATATATATATATATATAGAGAGAGAGAGAGAGAGAGAGTGAGAGAGAGATAGTAGGTCTTTTCACATTTAGATATGTTCTTTTCACTTTTCACATGGATTTTTTGATGGTGTTCCCCCATGTTTCTCTGGGTAACCCCTTTCTTCTTCTCTACGGTGGCGTAATCTTCCCTCCGATATTCTTTTTACAAGTCCGAACCATATCACCTGTCTCCTCTGAATGTCCTATACAACAGACTCCTTCCGCTCTATCATGCCTCTAATATAGTCATTTATCCTTTATTCTAGTCTAGAGAATTGATGTGATCTCCTAAGAGCGTCCTATTTTACTGCATTAATGTCTCTTGTCAGCTTGAGGAATTACACGCGTTTCAGACTCGTAAGTCGACACTTTTTACTATGGTGCTATATAGTAGGTCTTGTATATTAACCTATGTTATAAAGGAACGATGTAGAATTGCTTATGCAAGAGTTAGTACTAGGTTTAATTAATTTTTGTAATTATTTACCCAAATTATTAAGAAGACCTAAAGGATGTTAATACCACGTATAAATAAAGTTTTCAACAAATTTTTTTAAAAATGTTTAAAAACCACTTTTACGGTCTATATGAAATATTGTAAAATAATGCCACATCAAAGAAATAAACGCTTTCCACAGTAAAACATCAAAGTAGAGGCCAAAGTCAGAAATAAGCTCGGTAGGCTTATACTGTCGAGAAGGGCATTACACAAGGGGGCTCTTTGAGTCCATTACTTTACAAATTAATTATTCATGAAATAATAACAAAAACCGATCAAAGTTGTAAAAGGACACCGAAGCCCAGAGAAAGGGAAAAATCAAAAGCATCTGTAACTCCTAATTAGCAAGGCTAGTTATATTCATTTATTATCACCCATTTGCCGTTACATTCATTAACACAAAATTCCTATTGGTTTTTTGAATTCCTTCTATTAGTCCACCATTTCCTTATATATATATATATATATATATATATATATATATATATATATATATATATATATATATATATATACACACACACTATAATAAACTGTATTAATTAATTTTACTTTTAATGGGAGAAACCCCTTTCACAGAAGGAGCAAGGTATGCAATATAATGATTTCGTCCCATATTACTTAAAATAAGTGATAACATATGATTCTATGAACAGCTGATTCTATGTTATAGGTTATTTGGTAGAAGAGCTGTTTTAACGCATAGTTTGTGTTATTTACCTATATATGTTGTAATTCTTTTATAAAAAATAACTAAAACAATTGTTTTTTGTTGATCTTTGTAGGAGTTGAACTAAAAAATAGTATATAACTGTATAAAACAACTGTGGCTTAATTTTTAACATAAATAAATTAAATCTCTCAACCACAAATAACTTTCTTCTTTTATTTAAAACCTTGTGTACATTTCGATTGCATAGCAATCATCCTCAGAGGTAATTTACAATGAAAATACCTCTCAGCATTTTCTCAGTAAATTTTAGTATTTTCATTGTAAATTACCTCTGAGGATGATTGCTATGCAATCGAAATGTACGTAAGGTTGTAAATAAAAGAAGAAAGTTTTTTGTGGTTGAGTGGTTTCATTTATTTATGTCAATAATAGTATGTTTGTATTACTTGTTTTTATCTTGTCTTCCTATGTTTTCGATCTGGTTTTATCAGATTTATTTTCGCCGATAGAACTAGTGTTATTTATCAAAATATACTAAATATATTTCATCTTTGCCTTAAAAATATGGTATACCGTTGTTAATCACAATAACTCTTGCTCTCTGTGTTGCTTGTATATTATTAGTAGATTCTCTTTGTAAAGGGAATTACCTTTTGTTAACGGTTTTCTGTTACCACCTTTTTACTTTACTGTAATGTATCACGGGCTGGTTGGATTCTTGTTGTGTGAATGCTATACCTTATAGTACGCAATGTTCTAATCGACTCAGTACGATCTAGGTATCGATACCTAATAATATACAAGTAGAACTTTCACGCCTTACAATTGTGCATAATAGAGGTTGTTGTACTTATCTACCAAAGTCCCAATTCTGATTCTGAGCTTTGGCCTCATCTTTACAATTTAAACATAAAAACTAAACCCCCAAAATTCTAGTTGTTTACCTATACATTTTCTGAGTTTTATAATGTGTAGTTCTAATTCATAAAACCACTATATTTAGTCTTATAAAAGTGTACTAAAGCAAGAATACATTTTTTCAAAAACCAAGTAGTTTTTCTCTAGAACGCAAAAAATTCTATTTTATACTTTGAAGAATATGGTCATTTTTTTATTGTGTTGCGTAGTTTTTAAGATGTTTTGTCTATTGATGTTGTACGCCATACTTTGGTGTAGCTAATGTTGGGCGTTTGACTAATGTCCGGTACAGATGGTGCACCTAACCATTTAAAAGTGGGAAATTAATTTGTGAAATTTCGTGGGCCGAAGAGGTTTAATATCCCTACTATGAGTTTCATCTATGGCATATAGCCATGCCTACACTTTCATATTTAATGATGTGCAAATTCTATCAATAAACCTAAGATATCAATAAATGCTTTAGATATATAATTATTACTGTATTTCTTCTCTTAGAAATATAATGCAATTAAATAACAAATAGGTTCATTATTAAACATTTTGCTATCAAAATCAGTGGAGATAAATAGATGCTTTGAAGGCTACTTTATGTACTCATGTACAAGGGTGTTTAGATTGTTCAGACGTACGAATGCATTTGTAGCAGAGTCAAGAAGTCCTGGCTGGACCTATCGTCTACCGCACATAGGGTTTTATAAATCTATAGTTATCTTGCCAAGGTAATCTCTTATAATTGCTATTATGGGATAGTTAGCAGATGGGGGTTTAAGGCTTGTACTTGTAAATTACACTTTAAAAACGTTTCGTATTTCTAAACAAACGGTTTGTTTCTAAACATACAAATTTCACTCACCTTGTCTTCAGATATTTCGAAAATAGTTCTGATTTTAGGCAACTCTCAAACAACATCTATTCATTTTAAACAAATGCTCATCTAATTTTATAAATGGAGCTATTTATTGAAATTTGTGAAGGAATTAGGCTAAACAAATATTTTGTTTTTATTTAAATTTAGTTTCTAGTCTTCTCTATATTTGGAATAAATGTAAATGAAATACATTTATACGGGTAGCACTTATAATTATTTTAACATTTGCTTCTAATATTAACAGAATATACACCCGCTGTGTCCGTTGTAACACTGCCACAATAGTATAAAGATAGCTTATACAATAGTTATAGTAATATTTATATTTTCTTAGTATATATATTATTTAACATTTGCTTTTCATATAAACAGAATATAAACACACACTGTCACAACGCACTATATACAATAGTTTTACAATAGTTATAGTAATAAAGATCTATATATTTATATTTTCTTAGTATAAATATTATTTAACATTTGCTATTAATATAAACAGAATGTAAACACACACTGTCACAACGCACTATATACAATAGTTTTACAATAGTTATAGTAATAAAGATCTATATATTTATATTTTCTTAGTATATATATTATTTAACATTTGCTATTAATATAAACAGAATGTAAAGACACACTGTCACAACGCACTATATACAATAGTTTTACAATAGTTATAGTAATAAAGATCTATATATTTATATTTTCTTAGTATATATATTATTTAACATTTGCTTTTAATATAAACAGAATGTAAACACACACTATCACAACGCACTATATACAATAGTTTTACAATAGTTATAGTAATAAAGATCTATATATTTATATTTTCTTAGTATATATATTATTTAACATTTGCTTTTAATATAAACAGAATGTAAACACACACTGTCACAACGCACTATATACAATAGTTTTACAATAGTTATAGTAATAAAGATCTATATTTATATTTTCTTAGTATATATATTATTTAACATTTACTTTTAATATAAACAGAATGTAAACACACACTGTCACAACGCACTATATACAATAGTTTTACAATAGTTATAGTAATAAAGATCTATATATTTATATTTTCTTAGTATATATATTATTTAGCATTTGCTTTTAATATAAACAGAATGTAAACACACACTGTCACAACGCACTATATACAATAGTTTTACAATAGTTATAGTAATAAAGATCTATATATTTATATTTTCTTAGTATATATATTATTTAATATTTGCTTTTAATATAAACAGAATATAAACACACACTGTCACAACGCACTATATACAATAGTTTTACAATAGTTATAGTAATAAAGATCTATATTTATATTTCCTTAGTATATATAATATTTAACATTTGCTTTTAATATAAACAGAATGTAAACACACACTGTCGCAACGCACTATATACAATAGTTTTACAATAGTTATAGTAATAAAGATCTATATTTATATTTTCGTAGTATATATATTATTTAACATTTGCTTTTAATATAAACAGAATGTAAACACACACTGTCACAACGCACTATATACATTAGTTTTACAATAGTTATAGTAATAAAGATCTATATTTATATTTTCTTAGTATATATATTATTTAACATTTGCTTTTAATATAAACAGAATGTAAACACACACTGTCACAACGCACTATATACAATAGTTTTACAATAGTTATAGTAATAAAGATCTATATTTATATTTTCTTAGTATATATATTATTTAACATTTGCTTTTAATATAAACAGAATGTAAACACACACTGTCACAACGCACTATATACATTAGTTTTACAATAGTTATAGTAATAAAGACATATATATATATATATATATATATATATATATATATATTTATATTTTCTTAGTATAACTATCATGTAATTCCCCGTTTAAGTGACTGAAAAAATTACGTTTTTCTGTTAGTATATTAAATTGTTTAAGAGTATATAAAACAAACAAACAATCACATAATATACTCATAGGCATGCATTGATTATATATTTGTTTAGTATAAGCCCGATTCAACGCCACTTTTGATTGTCTGATTAAATTTAAATTATTAATTATGATTTTTTCAAATTTTAGTTTTTGTATTAGACAAACAACAGGCATTTCATATTTGATAAATATTTATTTTTAAATGATAAACCAATGTAATTGTGGTACTGACTAACTTTAACTAATGAAAAACTCTTACTAATACATTAAATTTTTAAAAATCGAATAATAATTAACATCAGGCCAAATTAGTTGAGTAATTCATAAAACCCAAGAGTATTTATTAATTTTAGTGGAATTGATATTCTTCACTATATAAAGACTCGGTAGTTTGTCTAAAGATATAGATTTCAACTTTAAAAAACATCCCAACTTAGCCTCAATAAGCTACTGCATGTGGCTTTATCCAATATAATAAAGCTGAATTGTTTTAAAATTATTGAGGTGGATTATGATGGAGCTATTAGGTGATATTCGAGATTGTATTCTTTGTCCTTATATAGAAAGTGATTTATGAATTTAAAAGTGTTGAGTGTTGAGTATGTGTGAGTAAAGAAAAACATATAATAATATCCACTTTGAAAAAACACCTGTTATTTATTACGTTTAAAAAATTTATTCAAATACTAAGTGGTTTTTTCTGGAACGGAAAAACTTTTCTATTTTATATTCTGCAGACGAGCGACATTTTTTGTATTGTGTTTTATTATTTTCATGAAACAAAAACTCCTAACAAAAAACCACACACAAACACATATACCTGTATGACATACCAATCATTTTACATAGTTCAAATGTACTTGCATCGCATGTAACCTGCTTTGAGTAGCTAACTATTGTGTGACGTCACAATCACCGGATACAGCCTAATGGCAGGTATTACTGTAAGAGACGTATGCCCTTAATATAATCACCCAGGTGCCATTAGGAGACTGAAACACCTGCCTTTAACGATAGAAGCACACTGATATCTTCCAGCTAAATACATGTATCTGCCAAAAAGCTGCATTGAGTAGCTAACTATTGTGTGACGTCACAATCACCGGATACAGCCTAATGGCAGGTATTACTGTAAGAGACGTATGCCCTTAATATAATCACCCAGGTGCCATTAGGAGACTGAAACACCTGCCTTTAACGATAGAAGCACACTGATATCTTCCAGCTAAATACATGTATCTGCCAAAAAGGTGCATACATTTATAAGTTGGTTTTAAAAACAATTTCACTCTTTTAGGTCAGTATATCATTCATTAAATATAGTTTTATGTTCAATTAATAAGGAATTAGATACCATTTTTTATAAAAAAGACATTTGAATAATTTGGAAAGTATATTTCTGTAATTGCAAACGTCTTTAAATATATACACGAGATATATGTATATATTAATATATATAAATTTATACAAATTGCCAATTTTATTTTGTTGATGTAACATTAAAGACATTGAATATAGTATCAAATTTAGAATGTATTTGTATTTGATCTTTTATTAATTTGTTATTATTACTGTATTTATATACTGTTTTTCGAATGCTTCATTTATATTCATTCTTACTCTTTTATTAATCTCTTTTATAAGTTTCATGCTTTCAATATTTGGAAATTAGTGCTTATTATTAATACAATGATTTGCAAAATTTGATTTATAAGTTTCTGGATATTTACAAGGCCTCAAATGTTCTTTATTTCTTTCATTTAATTTTTATTTGGTTTGACTTATGTATGTTTTTAACTGTTTTCGCATTCTATTTTATAAACACCTCCTTTTTCATGCATAATATGTGTTTAATTGTTGTTATTCATTATGTTTTTATTTTATTAGTTTCAATTTCGATATTTGTATTTTTAAATATTTGGGTGATATTTTTTATTTCATTACCTATAAATAAAAATAAAGTTCATATTGTATTATTAATATTATTGTAAATTAAATTTTTTGTTGTTTATTAAAAATAATATAATTAAGTTTTTCAACAGTTTTCTTTTTATAACAGTTTCTTATATTATCTTGATAAATTATATTTTTGTTTCCTAATTTATTTTAATCATTCATGAGGATTTTATGCTTACAATATAACCAGTTATATAAAGCGTTTGGTTATATGGATGATTATAAATATAACTCTTAATATAAATTAAAAAATAATTCTTCTTTTTGAATAACCTTAGTTTTGTATTATCATACAAGATGACATATATATATATATATATATATATATATATATATATATATATATATATATATCGCAATATATATTCTTGTGTATTAACAAAGAACTAAGTCAAAATACAAATACAAGAAATATAATTCAATTAATATAAATTCAATTATAATTCTTGTAATTGTATTTTGACTTAGTTCTCTGTTCTCTCTCTCTCTCTCTCTCTCTCTCTCTCTCTATATATATATATATATATATATATATATATATATATATACATATATATTATAACTACTTACTTTTATTTACAAGTTACAATAGTTATTTAATTATGTAATATCAAGCTTTGGAAGTAATATTTGTTAATAGCTATTGACATAAACGTTTCTAATTGTTACACATAAAAGTGTTTCGTTAAACAGTTTTAACAAATAAGTGTTTATTATCTTCTATTTTTTTGCAGGTATTCGAAGCTATTCCCCAAAGAATAGTTTCACTGCACCAGCTCTTAGTTACATCTGCACGTACTCAAATTTCAGACGTATGTTTTCTGGCATCAGAGCTTTCTGTAAGTAAACGTTCAAAGTTAACTACCATAACATTTTCTATTATACGTGGGTATTATATTCACAATATCAACGAATAATAGGTTAAACGTTATCAGGATAAATAGGTAGTTACTTGAATAACCATGACATGATTCGGATAAGCAACGTTTAAGTATTTGTAACCCTTGGTAACAAGATTTTCAGAAACAGTAGGCAAAAAAGGCCAAAAAAGGTTTGAGCTATGCGTATCCTGTCATATTCTTTAACTTATGTACGCTGCCGGTTCACTATTGACTATGCCGAGCTAATTCTAATTTGCATACACCATTTGTTGTATGTTTGCAATATATATATATATATATATATATATATATATATATATATATATATATATATATATATATATATATATAGGAAGAGAGAGAGAGAGAGAGAGAGAGAGAGAGAGAGAGTGAGTGAGAGAGAGAGTGAGTGAGAGAGAGAGAGAGTGAGAGCTACGTTTACGGTTTTTTTATAATGATGGACTATACAATAACATATGTGGTTGAAAATAAAATTAAGTTTTTTCAGTATAACAAGTTTGTCAAATTTGAAATATCTAAGTATGAATATAAAACAGTTTCATCGTCTATATATTTGAAAAAACAAACACTTTTCAAAATCCAGATTAGGCCCCTACATAATAGTTTGGGATTATAATATTCAATATTTTACATAATCTATCAGTGGCTATAGTAACATGTATACAATATAATAATTTACGAAGCAACTACGAGTATCATCGCACATAATTCTGTACGACTTGTTATAATATAATCAAATTATATTTATATGAATACATATATAAAATATTATTTACTACAAATATAATTTATTACATCGCAATGCGTTTATAATCACATATTTTAATAATCAAATCAAAATTATTCTTGTAACTATTTTATTTGCAGGAGAACCAATACAGAAAATACATTGAATCAAACAATATTTAAATGCCTCTTATTTATTTTTTATTTTGATCTAAATGGGCAGATGTAGTAATATTAGGATTACATTAGACAGACTCTAAGTAAATATTTCCACTCCCGAATCCCTTAAGTTGCCTTTCAATAACATTGATCCTAATTAGCAAACGTAGCGCTGAGCTTTGACTGTTTGAGTTTCACGTCTACCACCATATCTATTGTATAAATATTGCTTTTCTAACAGCATTTTCTAGAGCTGGTAATCTGTTTAGTGCCGATAGTGACTACTATGTATTTATATATAGGTATACATAGAATTTCAAGTACAATTTATATTTCTTATTGTAATTAAAAATAATGGATTTGTTTAAAACCTTCAATAGCATGTATAACAAATTCAAACGCATTCAAATTCATTCACATTCAAACGCATGTATAACAGCAATTGTATTTCATCTTCACCGGGATAGCTACTTCTTGCAGTCTCCCCCATTGACCTTCATCTATCTGAAAGAGTTGGAAAAGCAAATGATTAAGAAGTGAACGTCAAACAGTAATCACCATTAGCTTTACAGAACTAGTTATGTTTGCAACTTATTTTGTTATAACAATAAACAAAATGCCCTAAAATATATATTAGCAGAATTATGTGAAAATTAAGACATTCCATAAAGGAAACGTAACAGATGAAACAGGTTACTTCGTTCTCTTTTGTGAATCTTATTGTCTATGTACAGAACCTATCAAAGGGCTTCAGGGCAGCACTCCATTATGCGACATTCTCACTCAAATGCTTAATGGATGGAGGGGTAATTTAATTAGCACTGGCCGAGCAATTTAATTAAACCCACTTGCATTCTCATGTAGCCACTTACTCGTCTCTTATGGAGGAATGTCATGGGGTTATTTTATAAATATATAAATTTAAGTGATCACGTGACAAAAACGTTATCAGTGTGCACAGACACGTACTTTATAATTTCAGTTTCTAAGATAAGCCGTGTTTCGTTGTCACTCAACCACTACCAAAAGGCTGCAAATGTTTGTTCTTTATTTGCAATAGTATAATATGCATTGGGTCATTGATGGAGCTGAATCCCACGCTAAGAAAATTCTAAAACTTGAAAACTAAATAGTGAAAACACCAGCTAACAATCAAGAACGTATTTTCTCATGCGCGTTTCAATTACGAAACATTAGTGATTCAAGTTATTGCTATAACACTTATAAAGTCAGTTATCCTTTAAAATGCTTGCAATTTTAATACATTATGGTGATGACCTAGGTTACGCCGTTAGCAAAAAATAAGTTGTGGTACTCGAGGGAGTGCCAGGAGTTTAGAACTCTTATAGCCACGACTTTGTTGAATTGAGGAAAACATTTAATTTTGCGTAACTAAATATTACCTAAACATTGTTTATCAGACGCGCAAACAATGATTTTATTTGAAAAATTGGAATCAAAATAAATAACATATTATTATAGTCATGTTGAATTATTTATATTGAGATTTACCAAAATTTAAATACATTAATATAATTATTAGTTCATCAAATCTATATTTTAATAACATTTTTCCTTAAGAATCTTCAATAAACAATGCAACTTAACCTATGTGTTAAAACAGTTGTTTTTCAACATAACCTATAACACAAAATCAGCTGTTATATGAAACCATATGCTATTGAATTCACTTCCAGGTGACCCGTAGCATAGCGTGATGAAATTTATATTATACCATGAATCTGACGAAAAATATAGACGTAAAATTGTATGTTTAGGTCCCCCTAATAAATTGTTGGTATCTCTATAAAAGTTTTCACTTCAAAAATAAATTCTTGTTTCGGGCTGGTGTACATCATTATTACGCTTGCTACCAAGCATATTAGAAGAATCTAATGTTTGGTTTGAAAATAAAGTTTCATTTCATGGTCTATATAAATAAAGGTTGTAATTTTTCTTCTTGTATTCAACTTTACAACAGTTTTCTTTTACATCCGTTTTACTTGCTATACTCCGTTATTAGCCTGTAATTATGGACGTTAAAACATGTTCCGTACGTTATTTTTGACAAACGTTTTTTATGTAGGTTAGGTACTTTTCCTCGTACTTTCTTACTACTTATGGCTACCACAGGCGACTATTTATTGCATTGCATTTCTGGCACTACATATAATACCCCTTACAAGTAATAGCTTTCAGCTTTCGCCACCAGAGGTCTCCAGTTACAACGGTTTGCCATTCCGCAATGCTTTATCTGCTACTTAAATCTTCTCGTCCATGTGGTTCAAGTACAAGGGTTAACACACTTCCCCAATCTGTTAATGGGGCTTTAAATGGGCACTGACCGTTGCCCAAAACTTCCGTCTGGTTAATCACACAGTCTTGCTGGACCTGAATATTAACCATTTAACATTTCAAACAAATCTAATCAAGTTGAAAACAGATAACTGTAATTAATCCCGTTTGGAAAATTAAGAAACAATTTTAGGTTAGTATTTCAGTTCGATATAATATGATGCCAAATAATTTTACAGTAGGTTATATTAGTTTGAAAAAATTAGTATAATTTCATTTATTAAAATTTTTCGGAGAGTATGTTATTGTCAATTTGTTCAAAATATGATTCATAACTAAAAGGGAACATAAAATACAAAATAATATAATACAATGTGATACAATGTAATGTATATGATTTAATAACTCATATAATCTTTTAAATATTACGAGCAATAACAGGTGTTTTATTTAAAATAAAATTGTATGAAGTCATTAATCATCCATTGGATTTTTTAAGGTATGATTCGATTCAGAATTACTATCATTTATGTAAGAGCATGCTGGCTCAAACAGTTTAAGATATGTGTATGCAACCCTAAGGTTATTGTTAAGTTGAAAAGAGCATTCAACTAACAAAGGTATCAACTGACCGAGGTATCATCTGACCAAGGTATCAACTAACCCAGTTATCAGCTGACTAAGATATCATCTGACCAAGTTATCAACTAACCAAGGTATCAACTGAATAAGGTATCATCTGACCAAGGTATCAACTAACCCAGTTATCAGCTGACTAAGGTATCATCTGACCAAGTTATCAACTAACCAAGGTATCAACTGAATAAGATATCATCTGACCAAGTTATCAACTAACCAAGGTATCAACTGAATAAGGTATCATCTGACCAAGGTATCAACTAACCCAGTTATCAGCTGACTAAGGTATCATCTGACCAAGTTATCAACTAACCAAGGTATCAACTGAATAAGGTATCATTTAACCAAGGTATCAACTAACCAAGGTATCAACAGACCAAGGTATGCAGCAGTTTTCAGATAACCAAGATGTGCCTGCACAAACAAAATCGATTTAAAATTCCTTGTATCCTCGTCAGTTGAAAGATTGTCCAGGCAATGAAAAAACCTTGTTTATTTGACAAACGCTACACACTTTGTGCGATTGACACCTTGGTCATTTGAAAGAATCTTTAGCTGTCTGCTTTGATAAAGAAACGGATTAGCCTCTAATAGGCGTATTGTAAAAGTTGGATATGTGCTTCTCAATTTTTTTGTATGTTGATATCAATTACAATTTTTTATTGTACTTTATAAGATTTTAAATGAAAAAAAAAGCTATACAGTAATTTCTTATTATAAGTTTCTAAGTTTTTCATAAGTCACTGTTTATAAGTTTTTCATTATAAATAAATTATAACCTTATACATAGTACAATCGCCTGTACAACTAAACTCAGGTTCAATTGGAGTGCTCTCTAATGAAACGTA
Source organism: Prosapia bicincta (assembly GCA_036971475.1). NCBI lineage: Eukaryota > Metazoa > Arthropoda > Insecta > Hemiptera > Cercopidae > Prosapia > Prosapia bicincta. The sequence goes on along the minus strand of JBAIZL010000201.1, from coordinate 141,929 downwards.
TGTTTGCATGTCAGAATGACTATATTCTTTAAATATTTCTAAAACAAATGCTTTTTATACTCCGTGATTTCCTTACGTAGCTCAAATATCCGACTAGTGTCAGATCTCAGGTTGGTAACAATTTATCTTCAAATACTCAATTTATTTAAATAAACCAAGTGTTATTCCTTTAGAGGCACTGCAATGACCAACACTGAAGCATGTAGAGACAGATATAAAATGAAGCTTTCTCTCGTGACATAGACGGAAAACCAATTTCCGTTCCGTCACGTGACTTCCGCCTGATTGCCTCCCGTGTTATTGTTTTCCAATTGGCATGCGGGGGGATTATCTTTTCATTTCGCCTGAACAGGTGACAAACGGGCTCGCCGTCTTGCCTGGAGTAACATGATCACGTCGTCACATTTCACTATAACGTGGATTTGTTTGGTGAACGGACGACGAAATCAAGTGTTAATTAGTTTTACGAAATTATTAATGCTATTGTATTATATAATAATTTAGACCTAAATAGACATATAAATATATAAATTAGATGTGAATATCTTGTACAAGTTTTATATTTACCTTCATTAACGTTAGATATATTATGGTAATTGTTAGAACCAAAAGAAAAGATTTTCCTTGGTTGATAATGAAATAATATAGAACACCGCAAACATTCTTTCGGTACTAGGTAGGAATAGCGTTTTCATCTTATGCTATGATATTCCTAAGCGTAAATAGTAATAACTAGGCTTATAAATAACAATTAGGTAAATAGTACCCTGGTTATAATATCAATAAGAGACAAATATAATAATAATAATAATCTGATTAATATAATATACTTTATTGTTATTATATTCGTTTAGCAATAATTATTAAGATTTAGTAAGTAACGATGATTTAATCTAAGCAACATATAATTGACTAGAGAATGTGTTATACCTTTATTATACCATCATTAGTCAACCTACACTCAAATGGAGTAATATTAGAAAAAAATACTCCGCAGAGAATAACCAAAACTCAGTATTACGTGTGAAATTGTTAGATGTCGTATAGCAAAACCACTAAATACGTCTGCTCCCACAACTGCTCTATCTACCCTATATGATGGGAAGTACATTTATTGGAATTGTTCCGGCATATTATAAATCTCTTTGGTGTCTACAGTATCACTAATATAAAAAAATCCGAATTACCTTAACTATTCACGTAAATTTATTTTATCTTTTGTCCACGGCCAGTTAAAAAAATATAACGCGAAATATACCTTGTTTGATTCTGTGAAAGTTTAAGACACCAGTACAACGATAAAAAGTCGAAATCTATATGAAAATATATAAATACCTTTGTACTAGGTGTAGAATACAGTTTATTAAAACTTTAATAATCATTTAATGCATCCGCATATGTATAACGGGTAGATAATGTCTTAAATAGATAAATTTGTGGCTATTCTACATTCTTGACCTTGAACATCTTACAGAACGTAATGTTTTATTTACTTCTAAGTTGGTACAGTTTATATTTCCAGAGAACTACTACTAATGATTATCAAACATTTTTTAAACAGATAGTACATTTCTATTTACATGCCACCAATGTAAACACGCTGCTAACTACACGGTAATGTGTAACTGGTGCATGTAATGCAGCACAGAACAAACGTGCATAAATCAATCTCTCATACTATCTTGCCCTTTGCACACAGATGTATGAAGACGAACATGGCTAATCTCCTGTACCTATTTGTGCCGATTGTCTTGCAATGCAAGTAGACATTGATGAATACAATAGGAACTTCCCGTTATGTAAAGCCTGATCAAATATTATTATAGTATTTCATTTTAGAAAAATAAATAATTATTGCATATAGACACTCACTAAGCACTAGTTTATTCACGGTAACTGGTTTCGGCGGCCATGTTGCCTTCATCAGGGAGAGCTCAAATAATATATTTAACTAAAGCTTAACTAACGGATAGAGTTCTTCTCATACAAAGTATGAAGAAACAAATAAAATAAAATATTTAAGGAGTAAAACAGTAAAACAAACATAATCTACACACCAAAAAAACAATAACCATTCAAGACTGCTATTTTGTTTACTTAATTTATTTCTGTATTATATAATTTAAAAACGTTTTAGCAAGAGAAAAACTGTTTCTTCAAATTAAAAAAGGATACATAAATATATTTATTTTATATATTATATTACATCTGAAAAGTACATATATTCAATCAGGACTAAGGTAAAAAGAATAAAAATTCTTTCTAAGAGTAAAATAAAAAAAGTCACCATATACAAAATTATTATAAACTAATATAAAAACACTAAACACGATAACTAAAGCACAGAGGGACCCTAAATGAAAAATTATAAACACTTTTGGAATGTTATACTATTTCCAAATATTGTTGACTATTAAAAGCGATTTTTCTACCATCTATTCCGTCTCACCCAAAAAGAAAAAATATGTTTCATGTTTCTTTCTAATACATCTGATATATATTCCTGTATTTCTATAAATAAAATAACCTACTTTTTACACTGACCTTCCGTCATGGATCCTGCATTCTATTTCTTTAGCTCTAGTATTGTCTGTTGATTTCGGAATACAAATATTCTCATATAACGCAGACTTGGCTTGCCTAATATAAAATATACAATGAATCCTAAACCTGCGGATTTTCATGCAACTAACATTAAGTAATATGTAAGTAACCTAACCTCTCCTGCACGTTTATCTTTCAGCCGATGAAATTAGAATGCGCTGTAGAGATACCTATCATCTCCACCATCAAATACTGGTAATTACTCTTTGTAATTACACCTCACCTGTAATTACTCTTACACCTCACATCTGTAAATCGGAGTTCCATGTGTTACTATGACAACTAGAAGGTGAAAGATTTCATTCTTCCTAATTTATATAGTTTATTCATTAGGAACTATATTTTTCTGAAAACCGTATCAGATTTATTAAAATACTATTGTATTGTGGACTTCAATGAAACAATTCTCTATTCTGAAACGTCAGTGAAATGGCGAACGCATTCTGTGACGTTAGGAAAAATATAAACTTATGCTTTCTCGCGTGACGTAAACGGAAAACCAATTTCCGTCCCGTCACGTGACTTCCGGCTGATTGCCTCCCGTGTTATTGTTTTCCAATTTGGATGCGGGGGGATTATCTTTTCATTTCGCGTAAACAGCTGACAAATGGGCTTAGCGCCTTTCCTCGAGTATCGTTTCTTCATTTCACGATATTTTTGCTGAGTTTTGAGAGTGGTCGACGAAATCAAATGTGAATTAGGCTTAGGTAAATATTTTACTCTTGATATAAATTAAATAAATTAGACCTAAGTATGTATAAAACATTAATGTTGATTGTTTCAACTTGGACTACCTAAACAATGGAGTATATATATATATATATATATATATATATATATATATATATATATCGGTATACTAAAATAATATGTTATTTGTATAGTTTTAAAAAATTTCAAATCATTGTAAGGGTTGCTTATATTTATCGTAAAATATTTTAATAGTAGAGGTAACTTACAAAATCAAGAGCACAGTGATACAATATATTACAATTACAATATTGGAAAACCTCCCAATACCATAGACGTAATAAAAAAAACTACAAATATTACAAGTTAGTTAGGAACAGACCCGTATGTACATTATGAAGACCATGTCTATACAATCAGTCAATCACATTACAACATTGAAATCTACAAAACAATAAATACGAACTACACTGACATTCTATGAGCTATGTATAATTCATCAACCCTGTATTCTAGTATTCACTTATTACTTACATTATAATGTATTTAAACAAGAATCTTACATGATGTATTTGTGAGTCGACTTTTCAGAGATTGTCTAGATGCTTCTAGTATTTCAAAATGAGAGCGCTGTAATTAATAGGCTCTTGAAAGTCTACTCGCCAATATTCTAGATAAGATTCTTGTTTGTATATATGTATATATATTTAATAAAATATTTATTCTTGTGTATCCATGAAATAAAAAAGAGAAATACTACTACAAGAATAATTTATTGAATTATAAAGTTTTAAGCTTTTCGTTGGTAAACAGTGCCAACATCCAAATGAATAATAAAGAATATCAATCATACAAGTGTTAGCTAGATACAACAAACAATGTTGCTAAATCTATTACAATATTGTCAAATTTAATTATTTGCTGCCTTAAGATTACATACATTGAATATAGTGTCGAATTTTGTTTTTTAATTGCATCTGTTCATTTAACAATTTTGTTATTAATAAAATATTTCTATTTCTAAAGCCTCATAAAATATTCATTCTAAACCCTTTCAAAAATGTTTTATAAGTATCATGTTAACTATATTAGGAAATATGTGATTATTATTGATGCAATGATTAGCAAAATTCAATTTATATAATATGTCTGGATTTTCATAGGACTTAAAATGCTCTTTATATCTATCTCTAAGTGTTTTTAACAACTTATTGTTGGATCTAGCTAACAATTGTTTGTTTGTCATTCTTTATTATACCTGATGGTGTTGGTACTGTTTACCAATGAAAATCGTTGACTTGTATCATTCAAAAATTATTCTTGTATTTGTTTTCATATATATATATATATATATATATATATATATATATATATATATATATATATATATATATATATATATATATTTATAAATAAATATATATGTATATTTATAAATATATGAATATATATTATTAATATATATAAATATTATTTTAATATTGTCAAGATAGAGAGCAGATACGAGCAGTAGTTATAATTTTGTTTTTAGGTTCATTTATCAGTCGTGTTATTATTTATTGTGAACGGAACTCAACTAAGAAGTGTGAGTGGGGATTAGAGCAAGTGGCAAGGAAAATATTCTTATAACATTCTCTCTCTGCCCGACATTCGGGACATTTCACTTTTAAGTGCCTCTTTTCCCTCGGTTCTTGAGAATTTAATGGGCGATGCGTGTTATCCGTAAAAGTTAAAACTGTTTCGTGAAAAAGGGCGTTTAAAACGTGTAAGTGATAATGTGTTCAGCGTAAATATGGCGTCGTAATTATCCACGACTAAGTAAAATGACTCATTGGAGGATACGCATTTGTACGTTTTACGCACTTCGACAGACACGGCAATTTCCTGAAGACATGGCGAAGCCGTAGCGCTCGTTAGTTTCCCCTGTGGCTATTTCTTGTCTGTCGTTCCTTGTCGAATTGTTAAGACTATTAAAGCCTTGAATACAGCGTTGCAGTATTACGTAGCGTATCCAATATTACTCCAGTATCACTCCTATCGATGAAATTTATTCAGGAAACAAATTTCAAGGTTTATATTCCACCATTATTGACATACAAAATCAATTTGCTGATAGGCTTCAATAATTCATTCCTAAAAACAATGAAGGCCAATTAGCGTCCGTATGCGATGATATTGACCAAATTAAATCTAATATTGTTTTCATTTCTTCATCATTCGTGTTCGTAGCTGACAAAAGTCCTAATTAACTACAGTTACATATGCTGGTCATGGCACAAATCCTGTCTCACTTCAAATTTTAGCATAATTTTGCTAATCAGACATTTCCTTGGTCTTAGGTAGGATATTTCTCACAGCTAGGAGCCTTGCAGAACATAAACCAATTGGGTCAGATACATTGCCTTACGTCGCTATAAAAGTATTAGAATAAATAGTTCTTTTTCTTTGTTTTGGGTTGGGTCCCATTTCTGATTGCACCATTTTGTGTTTACATTTACACAAATAAATGATACATATATATCTATGTATATATATATATATATATATATATATATATATATATATATATATACATAGATATATGAATGAATGGTTTATATATATATATATATATGAATTTATGAATTACTAAACTACTTATCCGATCTCAATGAATATACACACACACACACACACGCGCGCGCGCGCGTGCGTGCGTGTGTAATCGTGCGTGCGTGCGTAGGTGCGTATGTTTGAGTGTGTGTGTGTGTGTGTGTTTGTGTGTTTATAATGGGATTAGTAAAACAGTATTATAACACATTTTACTTAGGTTTGATACTTACTAGTGTCATAATTAACTTGTAAATTGTATAAATTAGGTACATATTTTACGCGGAAGTAAAGCAGGTGCTTTGTAAGGAAGAAGTGTGCGTTGGGGATGTGAAGGGGTGCATTTTGTCATGCATAGTGTCACCTCTACTTAATTACACTGTAGGGTGAGCACTAATGAATCCACCGCTCTCCCAACTGACACCCAAGTTGTTCACGTGATAAGAATAACTTTTTACATATGTATATTCGTGTATCTTCGGAAATATTAACGCTCGTCTAAGTTCGTAGTTATGTATTTGTGTTTTTTAAACTCACATTGTAAATGACTCTCGAAAAACATAATTATTGATTTACTTGTCCCACGGGTGTATAGTATAAAGCACTGTTGCGTGGAGCTAACCGCACACTTGTTCTCACACGCTTTCTCGTATACACTTCTGAAAACCTGTTACATGTTCAGAATGTTCTATAGTATAAAGTGCTGTTGCGTGGAGCCAACCGCACACTTGTTCTCACACGCTTTCTCGTATACACTTCTGAAAACCTGTTACATGTTCAGAATGTTCTATAGTATAAAGTGCTGTTGCGTGGAGCTAACCGCACACTTGTTCTCACCCGCTTTCTCGTATACACTTCTGAAAACCTGTTACATGTTCAGAATGTTCTATAGTATAAAGCACTGTTGCGTGGAGCTAACCGCACACTTGTTCTCACACGCTTTCTCGTATACACTTCTGAAAACCTGTTACATGTTCAGAATGTTCTATAGTATAAAGTGCTGTTGCGTGGAGCTAACCGCACACTTGTTCTCACACGCTTTCTCGTATACACTTCTGAAAACCTGTTACATGTTCAGAATGTTCTATAGTATAAAGTGCTGTTGCGTGGAGCTAACCGCACACTTGTTCTCACACGCTTTCTCGTATACACTTCTGAAAACCTGTTACATGTTCAGAATGTTCTATAGTATAAAGTGCTGTTGCGTGGAGCTAACCGCACACTTGTTCTCACCCGCTTTCTCGTATACACTTCTGAAAACCTGTTACATGTTCAGAATGTTCTATAGTATAAAGTGCTGTTGCGTGGAGCTAACCGCACACTTGTTCTCACCCGCTTTCTCGTATACACTTCTGAAAACCTGTTACATGTTCAGAATGTTCTATAGTATAAAGCGCTGTTGCGTGGAGCTAACCGCACACTTGTTCTCACACGCTTTCTCGTATACACTTCTGAAAACCTGTTACATGTTCAGAATGTTCTATAGTATAAAGTGATGTTGCGTGGAGCTAACCGCACACTTGTTCTCACCCGCTTTCTCGTATACACTTCTGAAAACCTGTTACATGTTCAGAATGTTCTATAGTATAAAGTGCTGTTGCGTGGAGCTAACCGCACACTGGTTCTCACCCGCTTTCTCGTATACACTTCTGAAAACCTGTTACATGTTCAGAATGTTCTATAGTATAAAGTGCTGTTGCGTGGAGCTAACCGCACACTTGTTCTCACACGCTTTCTCGTATACACTTCTGAAAACCTGTTACATGTTCAGAATGTTCTATAGTATAAAGTGCTGTTGCGTTGAGCTAACCGCACACTTGTTCTCACCCGCTTTCTCGTATACACTTCTGAAAACCTGTTACATGTTCAGAATGTTCTATAGTATAAAGTGCTGTTGCGTGGAGCTAACCGCACACTTGTTCTCACCCGCTTTCTCGTATACACTTCTGAAAACCTGTTACATGTTCAGAATGTTCTATAGTATAAAGTGCTGTTGCGTGGAGCTAACCGCACACTTGTTCTCACACGCTTTCTCGTATACACTTCTGAAAACCTGTTACATGTTCAGAATGTTCTATAGTATAAAGCGCTGTTGCGTAGAGCTAACCGCACACTTGTTCTCACACGCTTTCTCGTATACACTTCTGAAAACCTGTTACATGTTCAGAATGTTCTATAGTATAAAGTGCTGTTGCGTGGTTCTAACCGCACACTTGTTCTCACACGCTTTCTCGTATACACTTCTGAAAACCTGTTACATGTTCAGAATGTTCTATAGTATAAAGTGCTGTTGCGTGGAGCTAACCGCACACTTGTTCTCACACGCTTTCTCGTATACACTTCTGAAAACCTGTTACATGTTCAGAATGTTCTATAGTATAAAGTGCTGTTGCGTGGAGCTAACCGTACACTTGTTCTCACCCGCTTTCTCGTATACACTTCTGAAAACCTGTTACATGTTCAGAATGTTCTATAGTATAAAGTGCTGTTGCGTGGAGCTAACCGCACACTTGTTCTCACACGCTTTCTCGTATACACTTCTGAAAACCTGTTACATGTTCAGAATGTTCTATAGTATAAAGTGCTGTTGCGTGGAGCTAACCGCACACTTGTTCTCACCCGCTTTCTCGTATACACTTCTGAAAACCTGTTACATGTTCAGAATGTTCTATAGTATAAAGTGCTGTTGCGTGGAGCTAACCGCACACTTGTTCTCACACGCTTTCTCGTATACACTTCTGAAAACCTGTTACATGTTCAGAATGTTCTATAGTATAAAGTGCTGTTGCGTGGAGCTAACCGCACACTTGTTCTCACCCGCTTTCTCGTATACACTTCTGAAAACCTGTTACATGTTCAGAATGTTCTATAGTATAAAGTGCTGTTGCGTGGAGCTAACCGCACACTTGTTCTCACCCGCTTTCTCGTATACACTTCTGAAAACCTGTTACATGTTCAGAATGTTCTATAGTATAAAGTGCTGTTGCGTGGAGCTAACCGCACACTTGTTCTCACACGCTTTCTCGTATACACTTCTGAAAACCTGTTACATGTTCAGAATGTTCTATAGTATAAAGTGCTGTTGCGTGGAGCTAACCGCACACTTGTTCTCACACGCTTTCTCGTATACACTTCTGAAAACCTGTTACATGTTCAGAATGTTCTATAGTATAAAGTGCTGTTGCGTGGAGCTAACCGCACACTTGTTCTCACACGCTTTCTCGTATACACTTCTGAAAACCTGTTACATGTTCAGAATGTTCTATAGTATAAAGTGCTGTTGCGTGGAGCTAACCGCACACTTGTTCTCACCCGCTTTCTCGTATACACTTCTGAAAACCTGTTACATGTTCAGAATGTTCTATAGTATAAAGTGCTGTTACGTGGAGCTAACCGCACACTTGTTCTCACCCGCTTTCTCGTATTAAATTCTGAAAACCTGTTACATGTTCAGAATGTTCTATAGTATAAAGCGCTGTTGCGTGGAGCTAACCGCACACTTGTTCTCACCCGCTTTCTCGTATACACTTCTGAAAAATTGTTACATGTTCAGAATGTTCTATAGTATAAAGTGCTGTTGCGTGGAGCTAACCGCACACTTGTTCTCACCCGCTTTCTCGTCTACACTTCTGAAAACCTGTTACATGTTCAGAATGTTCTATAGTATAAAGTGCTGTTGCGTGGAGGTAACCGCACACTTGTTCTCACCCGCTTTCTCGTATACACTTCTGAAAACCTGTTACATGTTCAGAATGTTCTATAGTATAAAGTGCTGTTACGTGGAGCTAACCGCACACTTGTTCTCACCCGCTTTCTCGTATACACTTCTGAAAACCTGTTACATGTTCAGAATGTTCTATAGTATAAAGCGCTGTTGCGTGGAGCTAACAGCACACTTGTTCTCACCCGCTTTCTCGTATACACTTCTGAAAAATTGTTACATGTTCAGAATGTTCTATAGTATAAAGTGCTGTTGCGTGGAGCTAACCGCACACTTGTTCTCACCCGCTTTCTCGTATACACTTCTGAAAACCTGTTACATGTTCAAAATGTTCTATAGTATAAAGTGCTGTTGCGTGGAGCTAACCGCACACTTGTTCTCACCCGCTTTCTCGTATACACTTCTGAAAACCTGTTACATGTTCAGAATGTTCTATAGTATAAAGTGCTGTTGCGTGGAGCTAACCGCACACTTGTTCTCACACGCTTTCTCGTATACACTTCTGAAAACCTGTTACATGTTCAGAATGTTCTATAGTATAAAGTGCTGTTGCGTGGAGCTAACCGCACACTTGTTCTCACACGCTTTCTCGTATACACTTCTGAAAACCTGTTACATGTTCAGAATGTTCTATAGTATTAAGTGCTGTTGCGTGGAGCTAACCGTACACTTGTTCTCACCCGCTTTCTCGTATACACTTCTGAAAACCTGTTACATGTTCAGAATGTTCTATAGTATAAAGTGCTGTTGCGTGGAGCTAACCGCACACTTGTTCTCACACGCTTTCTCGTATACACTTCTGAAAACCTGTTACATGTTCAGAATGTTCTATAGTATAAAGTGCTGTTGCGTGGAGCTAACCGCACACTTGTTCTCACCCGCTTTCTCGTATACACTTCTGAAAACCTGTTACATGTTCAGAATGTTCTATAGTATAAAGTGCTGTTGCGTGGAGCTAACCGCACACTTGTTCTCACACGCTTTCTCGTATACACTTCTGAAAACCTGTTACATGTTCAGAATGTTCTATAGTATAAAGTGCTGTTGCGTGGAGCTAACCGCACACTTGTTCTCACCCGCTTTCTCGTATACACTTCTGAAAACCTGTTACATGTTCAGAATGTTCTATAGTATAAAGTGCTGTTGCGTGGAGCTAACCGCACACTTGTTCTCACCCGCTTTCTCGTATACACTTCTGAAAACCTGTTACATGTTCAGAATGTTCTATAGTATAAAGTGCTGTTGCGTGGAGCTAACCGCACACTTGTTCTCACACGCTTTCTCGTATACACTTCTGAAAACCTGTTACATGTTCAGAATGTTCTATAGTATAAAGTGCTGTTGCGTGGAGCTAACCGCACACTTGTTCTCACACGCTTTCTCGTATACACTTCTGAAAACCTGTTACATGTTCAGAATGTTCTATAGTATAAAGTGCTGTTGCGTGGAGCTAACCGCACACTTGTTCTCACACGCTTTCTCGTATACACTTCTGAAAACCTGTTACATGTTCAGAATGTTCTATAGTATAAAGTGCTGTTGCGTGGAGCTAACCGCACACTTGTTCTCACCCGCTTTCTCGTATACACTTCTGAAAACCTGTTACATGTTCAGAATGTTCTATAGTATAAAGTGCTGTTACGTGGAGCTAACCGCACACTTGTTCTCACCCGCTTTCTCGTATTAAATTCTGAAAACCTGTTACATGTTCAGAATGTTCTATAGTATAAAGCGCTGTTGCGTGGAGCTAACCGCACACTTGTTCTCACCCGCTTTCTCGTATACACTTCTGAAAAATTGTTACATGTTCAGAATGTTCTATAGTATAAAGTGCTGTTGCGTGGAGCTAACCGCACACTTGTTCTCACCCGCTTTCTCGTATACACTTCTGAAAACCTGTTACATGTTCAGAATGTTCTATAGTATAAAGTGCTGTTGCGTGGAGCTAACCGCACACTTGTTCTCACCCGCTTTCTCGTATACACTTCTGAAAACCTGTTACATGTTCAGAATGTTCTATAGTATAAAGTGCTGTTACGTGGAGCTAACCGCACACTTGTTCTCACCCGCTTTCTCGTATACACTTCTGAAAACCTGTTACATGTTCAGAATGTTCTATAGTATAAAGCGCTGTTGCGTGGAGCTAACAGCACACTTGTTCTCACCCGCTTTCTCGTATACACTTCTGAAAAATTGTTACATGTTCAGAATGTTCTATAGTATAAAGTGCTGTTGCGTGGAGCTAACCGCACACTTGTTCTCACCCGCTTTCTCGTATACACTTCTGAAAACCTGTTACATGTTCAGAATGTTCTATAGTATAAAGTGCTGTTGCGTGGAGCTAACCGCACACTTGTTCTCACCCGCTTTCTCGTATACACTTCTGAAAACCTGTTACATGTTCAGAATGTTCTATAGTATAAAGTGCTGTTGCGTGGAGCTAACCGCACACTTGTTCTCACCCGCTTTCTCGTATACACTTCTGAAAACCTGTTACATGTTCAGAATGTTCTATAGTATAAAGTGCTGTTGCGTGGAGCTAACCGCACACTTGTTCTCACCCGCTTTCTCGTATACACTTCTGAAAACCTGTTACATGTTCAGAATGTTTTATAGTATAAAGTGCTGTGGCGTGGAGCTAACCGCACACTTGTTCTCACCTGCTGTCTCGCACACTACCACTTCTGAAAACCTGTTACATGTTCAGAATGTTCTATAGTATAAAGTGCTGTTGCGTGGAGCTAACCGCACACTTGTTCTCACCCGCTTTCTCGTATACACTTCTGAAAACCTGTTACATGTTCAGAATGTTCTATAGTATAAAGTGTTGTTGCGTGGAGCTAACCGCACACTTGTTCTCACCCGCTTTCTCGTATACACTTCTGAAAACCTGTTACATGTTCAGAATGTTCTATAGTATAAAGTGCTGTTGCGTGGAGCTAACCGCACACTTGTTCTCACCCGCTTTCTCGTATACACTTCTGAAAACCTGTTACATGTTCAGAATGTTCTATAGTATAAAGTGCTGTTGCGTGGAGCTAACCGCACACTTGTTCTCACCCGCTTTCTCGTATACACTTCTGAAAACCTGTTACATGTTCAGAATGTTCTATAGTATAAAGTGCTGTTGCGTGGAGCTAACCGCACACTTGTTCTCACCCGCTTTCTCGTATACACTTCTGAAAACCTGTTACATGTTCAGAATGTTCTATAGTATAAAGTGCTGTTGCGTGGAGCTAACCGCACACTTGTTCTCACCTGCTGTCTCGCACACTACCACTTCTGAAAACCTGTTACATGTTCAGAATGTTCTATAGTATAAAGTGCTGTTGCGTGGAGCTAACCGCACACTTGTTCTCACCCGCTTTCTCGTATACACTTCTGAAAACCTGTTACATGTTCAGAATGTTCTATAGTATAAAGTGTTGTTGCGTGGAGCTAACCGCACACTTGTTCTCACCCGCTTTCTCGTATACACTTCTGAAAACCTGTTACATGTTCAGAATGTTCTATAGTATAAAGTGCTGTTGCGTGGAGCTAACCGCACACTTGTTCTCACCCGCTTTCTCGTATACACTTCTGAAAACCTGTTACATGTTCAGAATGTTCTATAGTATAAAGTGCTGTTGCGTGGAGCTAACCGCACACTTGTTCTCACCCGCTTTCTCGTATACACTTCTGAAAACCTGTTACATGTTCAGAATGTTTTATAGTATAAAGTGCTGTTGCGTGGAGCTAACCGCACACTTGTTCTCACCTGCTGTCTCGCACACTACCACTTCTGAAAACCTGTTACATGTTCAGAATGTTCTATAGTATAAAGTGCTGTTGCGTGGAGCTAACCGCACACTTGTTCTCACCCGCTTTCTCGTATACACTTCTGAAAACCTGTTACATGTTCAGAATGTTCTATAGTATAAAGTGCTGTTGCGTGGAGCTAACCGTTCAGAATGTTCTATAGTATAAAGTGCTGTTGCGTGGAGCTAACCGTTCAGAATGTTCTATAGTATAAAGTGCTGTTGCGTGGAGCTAACCGCACACTTGTTCTCACCCGCTTTCTCGTATACACTTCTGAAAACCTGTTACATGTTCAGAATGTTCTATAGTATAAAGTGCTGTTGCGTGGAGCTAACCGCACACTTGTTCTCACCCGCTTTCTCGTATACACTTCTGAAAACCTGTTACATGTTCAGAATGTTCTATAGTATAAAGTGCTGTTGCGTGGAGCTAACCGCACACTTGTTCTCACACGCTTTCTCGCACACTACCACTTCTGAAAACCTATTACATGTTTAGAATGTTCTATACTTCAACAGCTTCTGCATCTAATATGTCTACTGATATTCAAGATCGTTTTTCCATACCAAAGCTAATTTATCATCGAATTTATCTAATATCGACCGTTTCATTTAAATCATTGATTTGACAGTCCTTATGTTTGTAGGATAGTATTTATACTGATTCAACGCAACCCTCCACATTGGTCTCGTCTATTGCAATATCTCAAGGTCAAGTGAACGGTAGAACAGTGCTTAATACAATATGTAATATTCTTTAAAAATTTATTTTAATTAGATTTATGTTTTAGTGAAAGCTAAATTTAATGACCTCAACATTGTAAGGTATTCAAATTTGAAGATGTTTATTATGTACGGGAAAATACAATATCATGAACATTTACGGTTTAGGTATATTTTGGGAAGCATCTAAACGAGTCAAATTATTGCTAGTTTGAAAATTTTATAGCGACGCCTACAAAAAACCTATGGGTTTAAGATAAACGTACAAATTCGCGACAGTAAAATTTCTGTCACGTCACGTCAGTCACCCCAACGTGAACTAACTGATAAATTATGGTTCACGAATCAGCTGATTTTGTGTGATAAGTTATGTTCTTTGCAGCTGGAATTATAATAAATGTATATTACATTAGATTATTTTAAACTGTATTTAGCTAAATATTGCTTTTGGTTTGGGCGATTCGGCTACGGATGAAGGCTCTTGGAAATAGCATAACCGTACATCCGAAGGCTGTGAGTTATTAAAAACATATACCATTATCGTATTTTAAGCCTTCGGTAGGCGCTAGGCGCGTGGTTAAAAGTAACACATTGGGCGCATGGGCCACCACTGTAGCCCACTCCCTTTTTATTAAAAATGTATTACTAAAAATATTTGTTGAATTCGTTACTCTCGTAAAAATTTTCTAATACACTTTTTAATATATTCTTATACAAATATATGTAAAATTTTAATTTTAAATTGGATATAAACATTGTAATCTGATTATATTAATTTTACGCCACAAATTACTCCCAATTTTGGGTTCATAATACTAAAAAAAAATTAAGGATAATGATACTATAAAACTCATTTATTTTCAAATATAATTTATCAGATATAGTATACATATTTTTAAAAACCTTAAAAATACATTGTTATGTGTAAAAAAGTGCTGTTTACCAAATAAATACATTTTAGGTTAAATGGGTAGGACTATGCACTGACAAACAAAGATTTTACTATTGTTCTTTCCAATGTTTTATTGGTGTGTAGCTTTCATAGGATTGTCACATATTAGCAGGGTGTGGTCAGTGCATATCTCCACAATGGTTGTAGCACTTCTAGGCTGATCTATCCCTCCCTCTACCGCAGCTGTAGCAGCGCTCAGCCTTGTTATCAATAGGTTGATGTCAGGCCGTGGTTCATCGATTCCAAGAAGGTTTTTTCTCGCCTCTTCATCATATACTTTACAACAAAATTAATGCATACCATGCTTAGAACGTAATATTTTATACGTGATTTCAGAGCTTTCTGATTACAAATCTAAACGATACATAGAATTGGATGTTGGCATAAACATATCTATATTTTCAATAAAATAATAAAAAAAAATGTTAATGATTTTGTTTCGAAAAGTTGTCAACATTTTACATAGAATCTGTATAGCTGCATCTAATATAATGGTTCATATCACAACACAAAATTTACAGTTTTTCGTGAGAAAATAGAATTAAAAGTAGAAAAATCCATAACGAGCGCAAGCCCTAGAACGATATCCCCGCATTATGTTTATACTTGTGCTAGCAGACGTTTTGACTCCTCAAGTTGTCAATACTATGTTTACCAAGACCAGGGTTGAAATAGTTCTTAATAATATATACACGATAATTTTAAACTTATGCATTCATTTTCTACAGATATGCTTGCAAAGGTGTCTTAATTTTTTGTTACATCAAAAAGGCGCTGTTTTGTAAATACAATTATAAACAATATGATTCTATAAATTAATAATAACTTTTGTTTTATTTTTCGCAAGAAATTTATAGCTAACGCATGGTTTTACCGGGGAAACCGTGCTGTTTATAGCTGTACCCACACAGCATGTATTCAATTAAAGTATAATGTAAAAACTTAGAATAACCGAAGTGTCATTCAATCTGTATTGATATAGCACGTCATTCGATTCTGAAAATCGATAGAAACCCAAGGGCTTCAAAATAAAATCTTAATTTAGAAAAAGAATTATTATTTGTAGTTGTGAAACTTCATAGGTCTCAGGTCACAGATCAAATCAGCATCAGGTATTACTTTTGGACGGAAAATGTTAAAGAAATAATCTCTGGTTGTGAAATTGTTCTGAAGTAGAAAAACATGGTTTTAAATATACCAATGGTTTCATGAAAGTCAAATCACAATGGTTTGATGAAATCAAAATTACCCATATTCAATACAATATAAGAAATAAATTAAAATAATTATTGTCCATAAGTTAGTATATATTGTAAATGTTCCTTTTTCTATTTGTAAATTCGCCGTTCATTACTCCACAAATAATAGCAGTGACGCCATTATGTTGAACGTATTCTTCTCACACGAGAGCGTAATGGGAGGCAGGGGGAAGCTAATTAGCGCTCACTCTGTAGTGTAATTATTTGGGGTGACAGAATGCAGCCCATTTCATCCCCCCGGGCACACTTTATGCAATAAAAAACCCACAACATACCTGTTCTATTTGTTTGCATGGCATGCTTTTATTAAACAACTATATATAGCCAATACACTGCACATGGCTTGTATATGTAAGCTCCAGGGTCATATTATGATGTAGACACAATGCTCAAGTCTATTTATAATAATTTTTAAAAAGTATGGATTACAACTTCCTTTTCGAAATTCCTATTCCTCCGTTTTTAAAGGTTTTACAAATCTGAGCCCTACTTTATTACTATTATTTATATAGTTTATTCTCTAACCAATTGATAATAATAATAATAATAATAATGATATTGTATTCCCTAATATATTTATATTGATAATAACCTTGCTTTGAAAAGCCACTAATATTGATGTCGGTGATATTTGTCAAAGATTGATCCCCCTTTGTAATTATAATTCCATTAGTTCACTCTCTCTCTCTTTATATATAGGGAAAATAGAGAGTTAAATGGAAATAGCTCCTGCCACGTGGAAAAATAGAGTTAATTAATAAATAATTAAATTAATTATATAAAATTTAAATCTATTGTAATAAAAATATTGTCATCCACTACAAGAAAAAATATATTTCAACTTGAGTTGATAAATAAATGTATTTCATTAACGGTTGAAAATTCAAACTATATATATATATTAAAACAACATAGGTTATTCAAATACAAGTATATTTATTAATTTATATCCAAAGCTTTTCGTTGGTAAACAGTACCGACATCATCAGGAATGAAAATTACAATAATGTAAACAATAGGCCTAAAACATATGCTAAATTAGAAATAGAATTGTTGCTAAATTTATACAAATTGCCAAATTTATTTTGTTGCTGTAACATTATAGACATGAATATAGTATCAAATTTAGATTATTTGTATTTGTTCTTTTAATAATTTGTTATTATTATAATAATAAAATAAGAGAAAAAAACATAATTTATCAAATTGCGATAGAAAACGGTTATAAAAAGAAAACTGTTGACAAACTTAAATATAATATTTTTAATAAACAAAATAATAATTTAATTTTCAATAGAAATAATAATACAATATGGACTTCATTTTTAATTATAGGCCATGAAATAAAAAATATCACGAAATTATTTAAACACACAAATATCAAAATTGCAAACAAAACTAATAACAAAATAGTAATCAAAATAAATAACAATTATAAAATAATTAATATGCATGAAAAAGGCGGTGTTTATAAATTAGAATGCGGAAACTGTAATAAAGGTTATATAGGCCAAACCAAGAAAAAATTAAAAGAAAGATATAAAGAACATTTGAATGCCTATATTAATCCCGAAATATATAAATCGAATTTCGCAAATCATTGTATTAATAAGAAGCACCAATTTTCAAATATTGAAATTATGAGACTTATAAAAGAAATTAATAAGGGATTAAGAATGAATATATATGAAGCCTTCGAAATATATAAATACAATTATAATAACAAATTAATAAAAGAACAAATACAAATACATTCTAAATTTGATACTGTATTCAATGTCTATAATGTTACGGCAACAAAATAAATTTGGCAATTTGTATAAATTTAGCAACAATTCTATTTCTAATTTAACGTATGTTTTAGGCCTATAGCTTGCATTATTGTAATTTTCATTCCTGTTGATGTTGGTACTGTTTGCCAACGAAAAGCTTTGGATATAAATTAATAAATATTCTTGTATTTGAATAACCTGTGTTTGTTTTAAATTATTAAACAAGAAAACGTATTATATATATATATATATATATATATATATATATATATATATATATATATATATATATACATATACATATATCAAAGCAACTGTGTTATATATATTTCAATTCAGGAGTTACGTATTCTTGTAATTATTTAAAAATACCGTTGATAAAATACTCTTTATTCATCCGCTCATGTCGAAATACATTTGATTTTAAGCTCTAATGGAGGGCACTTGATGTTATTACATTTTTTTCATATTTTAAATAATTAATTTTTTTTAGTTAAATAATTTTATTAAGTAATTTAGTTCTCTGTTTTTCCACGAGATATTCTAATTCTGCCATATGTGTATACATATTTATGTTCATTAAAATAATTAAAATAAATATTTGTTTTGTTGATCTATGTTGGAATTGAATTTATATATATATATATATATATATATATATATATATATAAAGAACAAAGTCAAAATACAAATACAAGAAATATAATTGAATTTACAATTCAAAGCTTTTCGTTGGCTAAAAGTACCAACATCATCAGGAATAATAAACAATTAAAATTCACAAATGTGCAAATGAGATATATTTTTTTTTTTATCTAATTTGCACATATGTTAATTTTAATTGTTTAATATTCCTGATGATGTTGGTACTGTTAGCCAACGAAAAGCTTTGAATTGTAAATTCAATTATAATTCTTATATTTGTATTTTGACTTATGTTCTTTATTAATACACAAGAATACATATTGCGATATATATATTACTTTCACTTATGTACTTAAACAAGAACCAGTATGCCCGAGGATGGAGACAAAGCCAGTCTTTGAAAGTACTCGCATAAATACCAAGAAGATTCTTGTTTAAGTACATAAGTGAAAGTGATAAGTGTATACAAGAAAACAGTGTTGCATAATCTACAAATATATATATATATATATATATATATATATATATATAAATATATATATTGTTTATTTTATTTCGTAATATTTGTTTTAAATAGATATATAACAAGAGAAAATGATTATAAATATATGAAACAAAACCCCGAATATCGCATCAACCTCAAACACATGTGAATTCATATAAACTATATGATGCTTTACAAAATAAAGCACTGTTTCAAAATTTGCTTTAGTATATGCATTCATTGAATCTAGCAAAAACAATCCAGTTATGCTTTTGTCAAATAATAAATACTAAGTTTGCTAACAGTCAAGCCCAGTGCAGTAACCAGTTATCCTACGTTGCACCAATTATGTCTTTAGTATATAAACAAACCTATCCTGTTGTTAGCAACATAGTTACTTTAAACATGAATATCATGTTATCAAGCAAGTCACTAGCAAATATTTAAAATTTCCATAATATATAGGTTCATGTGTGTTATCGAGAAAAATCATAACTAGGACTAAACGTAACTGTATAAAACAATTGTGGCGTAATGTTTGACATAAATAAATGAAACCTCTCAACCACAAATAACTGTCTTCTTTTATTTAAAACCTGATGCGCATTTCGATTGCATAGCAATCATCCTCAGAGTTAATTTACAATAAAAATACAATATAATTTGTATTGTAAATTACCTCTGAGGATGATTGCTATGCAATCGAAATGTACATAAGGTTATAAATAAAAGAAGAAAGTTATTTGTGGTTGAGAGGTTTCATTTATTTGTGTTAGGACTAAACCGATTCATCTCGGCAATCGTTTAGTCTAAAATTTGCCTAGCTGACGTTAAACTACGAAATTATTCTATTTGCTAACGCAGAACCATAATAAGAGTTTAAACGTTGTACATATATGTTAAACCGTCTTTATAAGAATTATAAGATGGTTCGATAGTTCCTGAGGGATCGATTCATTGCTTATTGGCCATAAAAATCGAGGTTATGTTACATTAGTGATAACTATTGTGAGATATAAACACTATTTACTGTATGAGACATTTATACTCGCTTTATTGTTGTTTATACAATATTTTTGTAACGCATGTCAAGACAAAAGAATCGATAAACAAATGGTTTTAATCGATTCTAACTTTTTCTGCTTAATACGTTCGGATCTTGATTCTATAAATATTAAAATTCATTTCCACGCCATGAAATACAAGATATTTTTCGTAAATGAATCCATAAGGGCAAGTAAAGGGTTAAATCGTCACATTAAAATTAACTGGAGACACATTGAGTGACAGCAACCCATTTCTTCCCCCTCATGCATTGAGACAGTATTTGTTTACTGATTGATGTGCCATGTTTTTACGATGTAGGTATTTAGAGATCGCTAGACATAACCTGGATTCTTGGTATCTGTGAGCAGCAGACGGCCTGAGGAAGATTGATTTTATAACGTTCAATTTGTAAAACTTTACTCTATGTTAAATATATCAAAGGCTGTGAATATATTAAAAATATTTATAGCTTAATAAAAAGAGTATTTCTATCGACATATTTTACAAACTGAACTTTCCAGGATGAAGGATTTCATAACAAATGGACTTATTGTTTCAATTTAGAAATGAGGATAACATTTACATATGTTAACGTGTTATATTATTATAACGATAATATAAGGCCTATTTTCCCTCTGGACTACAACAGAATTAGAATAACACGACACAAATACTCAAATGCTAACAGTCCTTTTTCTTGATCTAAACCTGCAAACTTAATATATATTGCACTTAGTGATGGGAAAAAGTATTTAAAAGTAATAATAATAACTTCATATATATATATATATATATATATATATATATATATATATATCGCAATATGCATTCTTGTGTATTAATAAAGAACTAAGTCAAAATACAAATACAAGAATTATAATTGAATTTACAATTCAAAGCTTTTCGTTGTTTAACAGTACCAACATCATCAGGAATATTCAAATATATATATATATATATATATATATATATATATATATATATATATATATAAATATATATATTTTAAAACAACATGGGTTATTCAAATACAAGAATATTTATACTCAAAGCTTTTCGTTGGTAAACAGTACCAACATCATCAGGAATGAAAATTACAATAATGTGAGCTTACATTATTGTAATTTTCATTCCTGATGATGTTGGTACTGTTTACCAACGAAAAGCTTTGGATATAAATTATTAAATATTCTTGTATTTGAATAACCTATGTTGTTTTAAATTATTAAACAAGAAAACGTATTTTATATTTATATATATATTTATATATATATGTATATATATATATATATATATATATATATATAATTTAATAATATATTATATAAATAACTAATAAATAAAAATATTTCAAAAACAAGAATACTTTCAATACATATATTATTCAAAGCTTTTCGCCGATAAATAAATATTTTTCCTGAAAATGGTGGTACTGTTTTATCGGCGAAAATCTTTAAATAATATATGTATTGAAAGTATTCTTGTTTTTGAAATATTTTTAATTTATTAACTATATTACAAGAATACATATCACCATATTTAATATATTATTTTATATATATAACATAACCTAAATATTTGATTATATAAACGTGCATATATAACCTAGGGAGCCGGAAACAATGTAAATATTATGAATTTATACATAATCATGACTAGCGCCACTCTTATTACATTTTTTTTCCTACAGTGTAAAGTAGTTAATGTGTCAAACTCAAATGTAAAACATTGAAATAAAGTGTTTGTTTCTTCTTTTTACTTTTAATCTGCTTTAGTGTTTTTTTAGTTGCTTCTATTAGTTCACAGTGTCGTATGTATATATATATATATATATATATATATATATATATATATATATATATATATATATATATATATATATATACATATATATATATATATATATATATATATATATATATATATATATATTAAATATGGTGATATGTTTTCTTGTATATATAGTTAATAAATTAAAAATATTTCAAAAACAAGAATACTTTTAATAAATATATATTTATTCTAAGCTTTTCGCCGATTAAATAGTATCAGCATCTTCAGGAAAAAATTATCTAATAATAATTATGTTTATTTATTATGCTTAGATAATTTTTTTCCTGAAGATGCTGATACTATTTAATCGGCGAATAGCTTTGAATAAATATATTCATTAAAAGTATTCTTGTTTTTGAAATATTTTTTAATTTATTAAATATATATATATAGTTCAAATGCTTAGTCGTTAATAGAATACTTTTTGATCATTCATTGAAGTTTAAAGACATGTTTTGTTTGAAACTGTAGTGGATGACATTTGATGGTAAAATAGGTTTTTAAAGTAATAATTCATTAATTAAGTTTAGTGATTTAATTTTAGTTTTAAATAGAAGAAAAACATTTTACAAAAGGCGTAAGGTGAGCATACTATTTACTCCTTAAGTATTTATTATTTTTCTTTTATCCTTACAAATGTCACATACTCCTTTATTGGATTTCATTTCTCCTTCAATCTTGCACTCTATATAATACCGCCTTACAAGCAATAGCTTTCAGCCTTCGCCACCAGAGGTCTCCATTTACAACGGTTTGCCATTCCGCAATACTTCAACGTAAATCCCATCGTCAAAGTGGCTTAAGTACACACATTAAAACACTTTAAGACAAACTTTTAATGCCGTTAAAAACGACAGCCACTTCTCTCAAAAGATTAGGGTCCAATGTGTTGACAAAACTCTAGTAATCGAGGTCAATAGTTTTAGGTTATTCAGAAGGAAAAAAATATGTAAATGACAGATATTTCTTTACTTGCGTATATCGCTCATTCTAGGTAGCTTACCTTTTTAAAAAATATCTATTCCTAGTAATAATAATCGACCTGTCTACCGTGTAAACTGTGTAAGAGGTAAGCAAATGTTTTTTATTTGGTAATTTCACAATGGTTTAACAGTAAAATATCTTCTTTAGAATATAGAATGTATGTTGCTTATGATGAATGACTAAGAGAATGGCAATGCCTTGATCGCGAACTGAAGTACATGTACCGGGCGATAATAAACATAAGGGACGACAAACTGACGAAAGTGAACGCTATTATATTAATTTTTTATTTACCCCTTGGAAACTGATAATGCTGCTACCCAACAGTTGTAGAGCCTTTAATTCAGACTTTGAGCAACACTTATATTGTAACCCCCCGTAAGAGAACAAGGCTGCAGACTACCAAAACCAATAATTACCTTTTTTATTATGTCATTCTTTCATTTTGTTATGTTAACTGTTATACAATTATACACTAGGTGATGTTAAATAATTTGCATGGTATCTATGTGGGTGGGTAGGTTACTTTTGCGTTTGAGGTTATGTTTTGTAAAACCAAGTGCTATTATTATGTAGCAAGTAAATAAATATTTATATAGTCAATTCCTACCTAATCACAAATATACATATATTTTACTTATATTTAATTATTAAATACCATCAACAAAGAAAAGTAATGTAACCCATGCGTTCAAACAGATGTTCTACCACATAACCTATTACATAAAATCAGCTGCTTTAAGAAAACATATGTTATCACTTATTTTAAGCCAAATAAGACGAATAACTGTATTGCATGCCTTGCTTCTTTTATGAAACATTTCTTGTAAAACTAAAGTCAATCAAGTTTACATAAATTATGAATTAATATATAAAAAAAACCTGTAAAAACATCAAGTGTCAACCACTACAAGTTTCGAAAAATATTATATGAACTTGAGTGGGTTCATAAAAAGTTTTTTTTTTACAACTGACAATCTATAAAAGATATATATATATATATATATATATATATATATATATATGTTTGTGTGTTTAAATACAAATATATTTTTAAAATATGTATTCCTCTGCATAATTGAATAAGCAAATAAATAAATATATTATATATATATATATATATATATATATATATATAAAAATATCGCAATATGTTTTCTTGTGTATTAATAAAAGAACTAAGTCAAAATACAAATACAAGAATTATAATTGAATTTACAATTCGTAAGTAAATTGTATTGTATTGTAAATTGAATTATATTGAATTGTAAATTCAATTATAATTCTTGTATTTGTATTTTGACTTGGTCCTTTATATATATATATATATATATATATATAAAGAGAGAGAGAGAGAGAATGAACTAAAAGACGAAATTTAAATAGTCATAAAAAATGCGAATTCCTAATTACTATATACATATATATATATATATATATACGTGTGTTTGTGTGTGTTTTATGTTTTTGTTCACGAATGGAAAAATGTGATACAAAATGTAATATTCGGAATTCATTTATAAATTTTGTAGTGGATACAACGAAGTTGCATAACTACATACTTTTTTAAGGCAGTAAATAAAGGTTAATACATGTTTAGGGTCTAGTAAAGCCGATATACCCAACACATTGATATATGCTTACAAATTGAACATTATAAAATCCATCTTCCTCAGAGCGCCTGGCGAACACAGATAACACACATCCAGGTCATGTGTACCTAATTATGTTTATATACTTACACCGTAAATGCATGACACTTGTAAAAAGCCTGCCTTTTATGATGCCGATATTGCCGGAAGCGTGCGATGAGGGATGAAATGGGGTGCATTCTGCCATAAAGGATAGCTGTACGGCCTGTGCATATACATGTCACTACGAACTGTTGTGGGACGAATATATATATATATATATATATATATATATATATATATATATATGTATATATATATATATATATCACTATAGACAGCGTTTACTGACCTAAAGTTTGTAGGCAATTAGATCTAAATTCTACTCCTCAATTTACAATAAGGCTATCCTTTGCAATGACAATAATCAAAGCTTAAGGACACACATTTGAAAACAAATGGTATCTATTTGGGAAACCCAGTGTTTAGTCATGGATAGGTTTACGTAGCTTATAGTAAAACAAGAGTACCTCAAGACATTAAGAATGAAATAGAAAACCGAAGCACACAGAAGAAAATAAACAATGATGACTTTAGTAACACATTAAACTTTGTGAACCAAGTAATACTATTGTTATTCTAGCATTTATTGGTATTTGAATAGCATTAATAATAATATAATACTTTAGCTATTTAATAGTGTATTATACTATTTAACAACAATCATTTAATAAAAGTATTTAAAAGTGAGTATATCATTTTATTTTATTGAGATAAATAAGCAGAAATTTCTACTACGCGCTTCTAGTATCTGTCTATCTACCTATATATACTATAATATGTAATCTTGTGTATTAATAAAGAAATAAAACTATTTAAAAATACAAGAATAATTTATTGAATTTACAATTCAAAACTTTTCGTTGGCAAACAGTACCAAAATTTTCGGGAATAGTAGAGACTTTCAAGTTAATAAATTAAAAATATCGTTAATACATATTTCCTCAAAGCTTTTCGCCGATAACATAGGTATACCCATAACTTTCATGATGGTAAAACACAACATAAGATATAATACTTATAAACATATAACTGTTTGTAGTACAAACGATTTCTTATTTTGGTAAACATATTTTGTTGTGTAATTGTTTTCCTGGTACTTATTTAATCGGCGAAAAGCTTTGAATATATATGTACTAAAACTATCCTTGTTTTTGAAATATTTTAAATGTATTATATATATATATAAAATACGTTTTCTTGTTTAATAATTTAATCAGACCTGATGATGTTGGTACTGTTTGCCAACGAAAAGCTTTGGATATAAAATAATAAATATTCTTGTATTTGAATAACCTATGTTGTTTTAATATATATATATATATATATATATATATATATATATATATATATATATATATATATATATATATATAAAATACGTTTTCTTGTTTAATAATTTAATCAGACCTGATGATGTTGGTACTGTTTGCCAACGAAAAGCTTTGGATATAAAATAATAAATATTCTTGTATTTGAATAACCTATGTTGTTTTAATATATATGTATATATATATATATATAAATATATATATATATATATATATATTTATATTTATATATATATAATATATATATATATATATATATATATATATATATATATATATATATATATATATTATATATATATATATATATATAAAATTAATAAATTAAAAATATTTCATAAACAAGAATACTTTTAATGAATATATCTATTCAAAGCTTTTCGCTGATAAATCAGTATCAGCATCTTCAGGAAAATAATTATCTAATTATATACTTTTACAAAAATTTTGTAATTAATTTTGTAAAAATGTTTCATTAGATAATTATTTTCCTGAAGATGCTGATACTATTTAATCGGCGAAAAGCTTTGAATAAATATATTCATTAAAAGTATTCTTGTTTTTGAAATATTTTTAATTTATTAACTATATTACAAGAAAACATATCACTAATTTAATATAATATATATATTATATTTTGTTATATATTTAACAAAAATAATACATTTATTTTTAATATTAAAATATATTTATAGGTTTTAGAGTTAACCCAGTAAAAGAAAAAAACGCATTTACGTCAAATAAATTTTGCAACAAACAGGAAATTTCAAAAGATCTAAGTTTTTCTATAGAATAAGAGTTATGTTGAAAATATATATTTAGTAATATTACAAAATGCAACATGACCAACTACGATAGGTTAAGTTATAAAAAGCGATCTAACAAAGGCCAGCTGACAGGTGATCGCTAGAATGACGTCCATCTTGTTTGCGGGATTCCAATAACGTACCGTACTATACGACCACTTCTCCTGTCGATCGGATAGGTATAGCTAGCACAATTTATTTACCTATTCTTTTCGTAACAAAAACCATTTGCTATAGCAGAATTAACCCTTTACTTTGAAATGAAATTGTAATGGGCAAAACGTTGTGTTCCGTTATTTTGTAAAATAATGTTTTTTCAATAAGGTTTTGTGTGTGATTGTGTGTGCTTGCGTATAAAAGTTAATTTAGTTTGGGCTGTTACTTGGTTTTCTTCGTTCTGAGGGGGTTAGCATCACGTACACAAATGTTTACACGGTAATGCGTAATAAATGCTCTTTCTTATAGAATAATTGTAAGAACTGTAGAGTTTGAAGTGCGAGGAATTGAATCCTCTCAATTAATGACTGAAAGCTCGGCTCGAGCAGATGTACATAAATACCGAAGTACCTGCAACAGGTGTATGCAAACAAGACCCTTGGAAATCCGGCCAATTTGATTTGCAGTGTGCCATACACAGCCAATGCGGAAGGGAGATTTCACTAGCCTATATAGTCCGCAATCATTACACCCGTGGAAATAGCTACCCTTAAGCTGTAATCTATCTGTCAGCAAGTGTCGGACGCTCCCAGCAACATGTCGTGTTTATTGATTAAGCTATTTAGGGAAGATTTATTTGAATACGCAACTTGCATTGCATTTTACTTTCACAGACCTCCTCACCTATTGCACTATCTGCTGCATCAAACTTATTATCTAAAGGCAAGAGAAAATATGATTGATGTCCTCTATAGCAAAAGAGGATGTCCTGACAGACAGATTCATAACAAAGCACACATTGTACTAGATAGAAGTTTTAAATTTAGGATATTTTTTTATTAGTAATGTGTAGAATTGCAAACATGAGATTTTTCAAAAAATGTATTGTTAAGTATTTTTTGTCATGCCTTGTTGTTGTATAGGTCACCAATTTAAGCGATCAGCTGTTTCGAAGTCGTTGTATAAAATGGCTGTCTCATCAAAACGGTCCGATGTGAAAATATTCTGTAAATTAATGAGAGTAGGAAGATATCTTTAACATTGTATGAACGTAGACTTTAGTAAAAAGATAATGAACTACTAACTTGTCAAAACTATTATTGTGGGAGATGGTGCCTGCCTTTTCCTACCTTTATCTTGGCATATTTCGTCTTGAATAACGTTATACACTTTAAAAAGCTGTGATTGATTTGATGTCCTTTGTATTTATTTTGGTTAGTTGTATGTTAGGGGTTGTATTTTGGGTTTAATGTAAGTGTT
The DNA here is from genome assembly GCA_036971475.1 of Prosapia bicincta. Classification (NCBI taxonomy): domain Eukaryota; kingdom Metazoa; phylum Arthropoda; class Insecta; order Hemiptera; family Cercopidae; genus Prosapia; species Prosapia bicincta. The sequence continues at coordinate 113,585 of JBAIZL010000201.1, read as the reverse complement.
TTAAATTTCCATGAACTATCATTTTGATTTAGAGTTAATAAAAGTAAATTGTAAATGGTGCTATTTTAAACAGCTATTCTCAATGTAAACAAGTTTTTAATACATCAAAACAGACCAAAATTAATCCAATTTATCTTATACATATCCAATAGGTTAGCGAAAACAACAAAACATACTTTATAAAAATGTTATAATGAAATGAAAAATAAAAAACACAGAAATAAGGTAGGCTGCATCGAAAATTCATATACGAAAAAAGGGCATTTTAATATATAATAAAACTGTTTATTAAATATTGTAGACACAGGTAGCTGAAGGTAATGTGTGTATGCGCGCGCGCACGCGTGTGTTTGTGTGTTGTGTGTGTGTGTGCGTGTGTGTGCGCAAGTCTTTCAAGGCATCCTTTTCAAGAACAATTTACAACTGTAGATCACTAAGCTTTTCAAATACTTTCAGTGTTGGCATTCTCAAGACTGAAACAACCTGCCAACTGACAGGTTACACTCACTACTGTTGTGTTACCTAGCACTTGAAAGTTAAATGCTGATAGTGGATGCTACAGAAAACCTTAGCAATGTCTTAAAATTATGGATATAGAACCAGAATAGTAGAATTAGGTTTCTCTAGCTGCAATATCTTTGATATAATTGTAAGCTGGGTACAGTACTGTCGATGTACAAATTTTGTGAAATGTATTTGATCTGAAATGTATTAATTAGGGTTTATAAATTGTCTGTAAAAAATCGATACAAACAAGAATTGTTTCAAGTATAAAAAAAAACAATATACAGTATCTACTGTTTAATTTTCTTTTTCCATTCTTTGTTGTTTGCGATGTTTCGAGGGAAAATATATAAAATGTTTCTTGTTTGCGATGTTTCGAGGGAAAATATATAAAATGTTTCCTTCAGGATTACAACAAGTTTGTTTTGTTTAATGCGAATATTAAAAAAGGTGTGTGAAAAATATTTGCTTAGCTTTTTTTCAACTTATTGGTCTTGTAAAATAGAGGATAATATTTTCGCATAAAAGAACAGACACGAAGTACCAAAACTGGGACTGTATATGACATTAATGCCATTGTTACCTTCAAAAGAAATACGATTGTAAATTTGTAAGTCGTATTACATGCTTACAGTCTCAGCTGTAGTGTTTCCATCTGCGTGTTATGTTTCGGAATAAATTATGCCGAATACACGTCCCTCTACTGCATACAGTAACAGCCAGTGGTATATCAAAGCAACGGAAATCTCAAAGGTGGTAGGAATCTATTTTTCTCGATTTAGTGAAAAGAAAAATGATCAATTTGTACAAGCTAGTGGGCGAAAGAATCGAACAAGTCAGTTATTTGTAAATCGAACAAGCGGCACGCATTAGTATTTAGCCCTTAAAAGAAGGAAATGAATACCGTTTGTACAGCTGGATATATATATATATATAACTTATATTTAAATACTAAACAAATCTTTGGCGCTTTTTGATATCAGCCCCAGAGTCATCTACTCAGCTGCAAATGCTACGTCGTCTACTCAACCACATTTGTTTTTTTAATTAAAAGAAAAATAAATTTTGACATAGAAGACAAACTTTTACAGATGAGGAATACAAAAAACAAAAATTTCTAACAAGTCTTTTCATTTCTATTTATAATTATTAGGCATTCATAAAATTGAAGCCTATCAACGAGGTTTGCAGAGCTTAGAGTGATATTCCCAATTTAGGTAACGCCTTCAATGTGATATAATACTTACATTATAGCTTCATAGTGTTACTGATAGATTTCTCTGCGCATCGCATCCACTGAAAAATATATAGGAATAGAATAGTTGTATAAGTTGCGTTTAAGTGTCCTGCAGGGTGTCCTATATTGTAGCACAAGAGATGATAAAATTCGTTACGTCTCTAGATAAAAATAAAGTGAGGTACGGCGGAAATCTCAAAGAGAATTAAAACTTATAAAAAGGAGTAATACTGGGCTCTATTATTTCACTGTTTTAAATATTGTTTAGACAACTCTATTGTTTTGATGTAATAACTTTTACCAATTTATTATTAATAAATTCCTTCTCTTAGCTCACACTCTTCTGTTATATATTATGTAAAAATTTTCAAACGTTAATGAAATACGTTTTTATTTATCCAATCTAGTTCAAATATTTGTTTTAACCTATACTGGATTGCAATAACTGATGTTTATTAAAACATTAATATTAATGTTTTTCCAACTATTAATTTAATATATAAATTCTATAATTTTGGGGGTCTAGGTAAGATTCGAACAAATTACACTCGTGTTCGAAGTCTGGCTCTGTTTGGCACTGAGTCAACTTTCCCATAGCTAGTAATTAATATCTCAAAGATGTATATGAATATTTATTTAACCCCATCTGGTTGTCATCGATACCACTTTTGGGCAATATTAAATTATTACCATGGTTACCACAATATACGATAAACAAAGCACTAGGAATAAAAATGAATAAACCGAATAAAATATATAAACAGGATTAACGGAATTGGTTCACAAACGAACAATACGAACTGAAAGCGCAAAGAAACTACAGCACAATACAAACGATGTAAAAAAGAAAGCGTAATAATAGTAACAAAACAAAATAATAATCTTACCCTATACAAAGAAAGGAAAATGGAAAATTGCAAGGATATTTGCTTTATATTTTGCCGTTTAGTATTGTCATTGTGATATATGTATATACATATTTATATTAATTGTAAATATAAAATAAAACGAAACTAAAATACTTTTTTCTTTGTTAATTTAAGTAGGAATTGACTTTGAGAAAAAATGTTTCTATTCCTTGTTTTAATAAATAAATTCCTTGACTTAGGACAATACCTATTTATCAATAATGTTTAAAGTGTGAATCTAAAATATTAGGATAATATAAGAAATAATAAAAGCAGAACATTGTTAAAGATGTGAATTAATAATACAAATAAGTAAATCACTTGTAATATTGGTTACAAAAAGAAACAAACGATATTTTCTACGGAAACGTTTTAGGAATTTTTTTTTGTTGTAGGCCTATATTTAATCGGTTTCTTACATCAGGCCACTGACTGATGTTCAGTAGTTACGTATTTAAAGACGAACGCAATCTAGCGGGCACAGAAGCAAAGTGGCAGCGATCACCCAACCTTCGTACTGCGTGCCTGACAGTTACGTACATCACTTCCAACGTGTTAAAGCCATTACGGGCACGCATCCCTTAGTACGTGTCACCAACCTGCCGCCATTGTTTGTGATGCCACCCAATATATAATTACCCTAAGCCCTTTGTGCGAACAACAGGCCCATTACAATTGTCGAGCCCGTGGCATGATTAATATATTTCGTACTCACCTCCATGGCTTTGTCGCTCGTAACAACTGGCTGTGCGTTCCGCGTGAAACATCCCGGCGTTTGCATCACGCTGAACTGATGACTTTGGTTTTACAGATTTTTCAAAATACCGCAAATATTAACGCCTTTATATCTCCCTCAAGGGAGCTTTAAGTTCGAAAGGAATCTCTAAGAATCCTGTATCTCCACCGCACATGCAACGAGGTAGTTTATTATGATGTCCAGTAAATACTATAGCTTAGAAATGTGCAGCTAGTTTCAGCGGTGAGACAAATAGAAAGAACTCTTCACAAATTAACAGTTGTTGGTCTTAGTTTAATGATTTACCTGTGGACGTGAAGTGACTGTTTAACGGCTTTATATATAATAAATTTAGCTTCTATGCCCGTTTTCTGAGTTTAATTTGTTGGCTTTAAATTTAAATTTACAAAAAATTAATTTTTATTCAATAAATTAATCGATTCGAATGTAAGTAGGTTAGTCGATCCTTAGCGTCCCTGTTTGTTGACATTGTGGTCCTCTTTGTCTTCAATATGACGATGAAACCTTTCCAATCTCCTCTCGTCTGCGCCATCCAAAATGTAGTATTTTACCTTTGACTTTCGGGGTTGGACTCTTCTCTCTCTCCGCCTTCCCGAACTTCTTCCTCCGGCAAAAAATCTCAACAGTTATCCCTTCCTTGACGCCTTGAACGGAACGTTCTCTTTCATCGTTTCTTTCTTTTTTTGCATTCTTGTATCTTTTCTTTTATCTTGTGTACCAAAGGTCTGCCTTTTTTAAAAGTTTAACCGGTCTTGCGTTTGTTGTCTTTATCATCAGTTTCCTTTCTCCTTTCTGTAAGCGGCTTATTTTCGAAATTATAGCTTCCCAGAAAAAGAGGTTACTTTAGCAGCTAAGGGCTTATTGGCTTTTTTCTCCTTAATCTACCTCATTGCCAGTTCATTATTCGAGTTCTCAGTTGAAATGTTTCTATAATTTTGAGCACTTTTTATCTTGTTAAAGTGACATTACAGGAACCTTCGCATTACAATAGATCTATTACTATGCTAAATTGCTTCACAAGTATGTTTAAACAACCCCTATTTCTCAGCAGCTACACTGAACATATCTTCCTTCATATGTGTGTGTGTGTGTGTGTGTATTTTTATTTCAGATTCAAAGTTTTTATTTTATCCTAATTAAACTAAACCAGTTCTCCTACCATCATTTTCCTTTCTAACCTTATCTTGCATTTTCTTATAATAGTCCCTTGCATTTTTTCCTGCTATTATTCTCCTGTGATGAAAATATTAAAGCTCTTCCTCTCGAAAACCTCCCTTAGACCACTTAAAAATTACATTGAAAATTATATTTTTATAATTATCTGTCATGCAGATGGTACTACTCTTAAAAACGAAAATCAAAATACGTTTCAATGCAACAGTAGCCATGAATACAGGAAAACTAACAAACCGTGGTGGTGAAGCCCAAAAATGTTGAGATTTCAAAGGACTCAGAAGCCCCTCCCTTTACCTACTAACTAGAACATTTAGATTTCCAAGCAGTATTTTTAAATTCACTGATAACCTTTTCTTATAGTTGTAAAATGTGTACAAATTCTAGGTTTTAAAAATCTCCAATTTTAGTGTTTTCTGGACGTAGAACGTGAGACGTGAGTAGGAATGTAATTACAGAATAATAATAGAGTTATTTATGTGTTTTCTTACTGTAATCGAATCAAACGATAAACAAGTACAATCAAACCAACGAGGAAATTATTTGATTATATTTTCGCAATCACTAATGGTCAAGATTAACTTTATTGCTACTAAAAGTAAGTTTCACAACAAACGTACAGGAAATATATCGTTAAATATTACGATAAATGTTTCAGCTGACGCCTATGTTTTAGAATCCTTTCTAAACGCAAAGTTATTACTTTTCTGTTCATCATTTACCAGCTAAAGTATATAATAAAAATAGTTTCTATTCATCCCTTTAGTCTCAAATACATTTTATAAATTGTACTGGATAACTTTTGATGGTAGAACAGATATTTGAAATAATTTTTCTATAATTAAATTCAATAATGGATTTATTCTACTTTTGTATGGGAGAAAACACTTTTCACAAAAGGGGCAAAGTATACCATATACCTACCCGTCCCATTTGGCTTAATATAAGTGATAGCATATGGTTTTATAAAACAGCTGATTTTATGGTATAGGTTATGTGGTAGAACAGCTGATTTGACTTAAAGGTTATGCTAATTTATTTAGAATATTTGTAATTATTTAGTAGAAAGTAACTAAAATAAAGATTTTTTTATAAACCTTAATTGGAATTGACAAAAAAAAATTGCTTGTTCTTCTATCTAAAAAAAAATGTGAAGATGGAAAAATAATCGCTGAAGCGTACACGAGGACTGCAGTTATAGATAGCCTATAACTTGGTAAAGTTGTTTTTGATCGTATCTATTTGAATGTTGCTTAGAGTGTTATAATTAACATTTATAGTGCAGTAATATGTGAATGACTTTATAACGTTTTACAATACATCCGTCACGTTTATATTTTTCTCCTGTGATTGGCTCCCCTATCTGAGAGGGAATCGCTGGTCATTACCGTACGCCCTAAAGGGTATTTAAGCGGCGTAAAATTATGCGTTACAGGCTGCAACCCTTAACAAACCTCTCGCTCATGACGCACTTTGTGTCATGCGAGACATATTGTAGAAACATAACCTAAATCAACTTCTTTAAACATAATTAAATAAAATAAATTAGATAAGAATAAATACATGATATTGTGAGAGTGAGCGAAATATATATATATATATATATATATAAAGAACCAAGTCAAAATACAAATACAAGAATTATAATTGAATTTACAATTCAAAGCTTTTCGTTGGCTAACAGTACCAATATCATCAGGAATATTAAACAATTATTAAATATATATATATATATATATAAAATAAAGAACATAAGTCAATATACAAATACAAGAATTATAATTGCATTTACAATTAAAGAATTTTACAATTGTAAATTCAATTATAATTCTTGTATTTGTATATTGACTTATGTTCTTTATTAATACACAAGAATACATATTGCGATATTTATATATATATATATATACATGTCTCAGACAATTGCGTTAATTTCCCATTATTGACAGTATTAAAGGCATAATGTGGCAAATGGTGGATATCATGTTATTTTTGTCTTACTACAATAATATATGTAGCCTGTGTGTGTGTTTGTTGCAATTAATAAGCCCGCCATACAATATACTCAACATTTACCATATAACTCAATTATCTTTTCTCGTTTTAAATATAAAAAAATTGGAAATTTTAAATTTAACTGTTTTATATATACTGAAATAACATATTCACCATTTCAAAATATGAATTTAATTTTAAATTTATAGGCTTTTTCGTAATGATGACCAGACGTTTTGACGAAACCAGCAAACCTGATTTGGTTTTACTGATATTTTACTTTACTTATTTATGCTAATTAGCAATATTATTTAAATTAAAATATTACGAATCTATTCGTTTATACAAAAAATAATAGCTAATATGACTTATTAAGTTTATAAGACAAGTAATATAAGGTTTTTTTTAAAAAGTAAACTCTCACTTAAATCAAAAAAGAGATTTGTTTTAGTTCCTCGTTGTTTTATAATTACAATGGATATACATATATATGACAATCTTCTAATTTTCTTTATATGTATGGTGTTGGACTATTATTTTTGTTTGTTACTATTTTATACGCTTCCTTTTTTCGTCGATTGCATTGTGTTACAGTTTCTTTTCGCTTTCCTTACGGATTGTCCGTTCGATACCATTAGTCTAATGTGTATTTTATATTTGTCTTTTTATTCACTTTCAATCCTAGACAATATTTATGATATTTTGTAGTAACCATATAAAAAATCTTAACGTTATTCAATGGAGATTTGGGGGCGGCTTTTTATAATACGGTTGGAGAGCTGTTCGCCGATCGGTTGCATAACCTTCCAAGTTTCTCTCTTTGACAGCCAGGGAGAATAATAGAAAAAAATACAGAAGCGTTATTTGTATCGAGATAATTATTTGTACCTCGTGATAATGTATCCAATGTCCTTGTGTGGCTCAGGAGAACTGCATTACTAACGGGACAGGTAGCTACGAAGAAAGAATAATCTGCTATTTTACGAATGGCATTGAAATTCTTATAATGGAGGTAAAAGAGGTGGAAGTGGTCAAAGTAGTTCGTCTACAAAATAAACACATTGTTACAACCATTGTACTAGAACAGTCACAATCTCCAGTAAAACCGTAACGAACATTGAAAATGTGAATTTGTGACGTCACACCTTTGTCAAATAAATGACAAAAAAAGATTCAAACAATAGCATTAACGAAATCAGAAAAAAACGCAAACATAAAAATAAAATTAAACCAGGTTTGCATAAACTACAAACAATTATATGAGCATAAAAGTTACTGTATTTTACTGATAAGCCAAAACTATTTTTAACTACACCTCCCTAATTCGTTTATCTCCCTAATTTAATCATCCAACACTCGTTACAAAACCGCTTCCGTAGCGTTACATTTTACTTGGCAGAGCAATTTAGCAGCCCGGGGTTATCCTTAGCTAATTACCTCAATTAATGAACATCCAGAGAATCCGGAGTAATTTAACATCTTACGGAATACAAATGATTAATATGGCTACAAACTTAATATACTTAAAGACAATTTGTGGCTTAAGGGTAGTTTGGGGGTCTGTTTTTTGTTCAATTGAAGTGTTTCTCGAGGAGCCATTAGTTAAGATAAGGTTTGCCATTAGCGGTGATGTATTTGTGTAACGAAATAAGCGTGTAATATTTGGAAGGGGTGTGGGCTTAACTACACTCCATGTACGATACTCGTTCTCCAGCACTTCGAGAAAACGTTTAGTTAAGTAGCGCACTATTATTCTCCACTAACAAAGCTTATGAACTCTTATTTTCCTATTATTGTTTCCATGTTAGATAATGATGCGTAACCTTTTTACAATTCACAAGCTTTCTATCAACACACACTCCTTATATAAATCTTGTTCAAGTTTTCCATCGTTTATAAAATACTTTTTATTAATCCACTCAAGTTGGAATACATTTTTTGAAAGTTTTTAGGGGACGACACCTGATGTTAAAAAAAGGTTTTTCGAATAATAATTTATCAAATACATTCAATTAAATAATTTAGTTTTAGGCCTATATGGGAAAACACTTTTCAGACAATGGTCAATGTATGCAGTAGAGTTATTTCGTCATATTTGGCTTAGAATAAATGGTAACATATGATTTCCTGAAACAGCTGATTTTACGTTATAGCTTATGTGGTAAAACAGCTGTTTTTACTCATGGTTAATGTTAATTTTTTATACTAATAGCAATTAATTAATAAATGGTAATAAAATAAAAGTTTTCTCTGTTAAATTGGTAGGAGTTTACTTCAAGATTTTTGTTGTTTATATTACTTTTATTTATATAATGTGTTTAAAATTAATGACAGATCACAGAACAATTCATGCTTATACAAATGCCGAATATACTATTCAAGAGCTAAAAGTTAGATTTTTGAAACGTAGATTGTATTTATATATATATTGGTCTGTGATCTGTGAATACCCATAAACACATTAAATAGTGATTAACAGCCATTATATATTTAAAATTTATTTTAGGTTTATTTATAATAATGGTATTATAACTCATAATAACAGAAAAATTGGTTATTATAAAAAACATATTATTTAAACGTTCTATAATGGAAATTTATAACTCTACACGCCTAACATGAAACTAAACTTTTTTTGTAATGTAAATGAATGCGGTTGATTTGCCCGTCAGGTCTATTTTTATTAAAATATAGAAATCTTGTTGCTGTTCATGACGAGCTGGTTGTTAATTCTTAATGCACTTTTGCTATTACTTGGGACAAGACTTTTTGTTAACTAAAATTTGTTAAATTGTTAACTTGCACTTGGAGGAAACGTTTTCGTCTTACGACTTCGGACGTGGCTGAAGAAATCGTAAGACGAAAACGTTTCCTCCAAGTGCAAGTTAACAATTTAACAACTTTTAGTTAACAAAAAGTCTGGTCGCAAGTAATAGCAAAAGTGTAATAAGAATTTTTATTCATACATGCAATAACTAGTACGCCACCGTCATTAGGCCTACAATACATACGTACACAATTAAAGCTACCTACAATAATTACAATAGTTTACAAATAAACATAGACGAAGTACAACCTCTTATAATGATAAAACATTACAAAAACCGCTAAAATAAGTAAAGTCAACAAATGTTTAAATAATTCTAGCATAGCAAGTATAAGTTATTACAATTTTAATTGTAAGAATAACATGACAAAACCCTATCCGCTACTTCAGTACACTGATGTACTGTAGGCGTGGCGATGATAACATTGGCGTTATTGAAACGTTGCCTGTTTAAATAAATAATTTTACCTGATTCGCAAGTCAACAGCTTTTGTTTAAAAATATTTTTGAGTGTAAACATGATTAATTAACATTTGTATATTTCAAATCACCAAAGTATCTGACAATAGTCTGCAAACCTATCCGGGTTTTCAACGGTGTAAGAATGAGTACGTCGAAAATGAATAATTTATTGGTGTATATCATGAAAGATGTAAGACAGAGGTCGAAACGTCGGACATTATCACTAATAATAAGAAGCATAGTAGAAGTTATAGGTTCACATTAATCTTTACGGTTCACATATTTACCATAACTATAGATAACTACTTTAGTCTGTCTACTATACGAATTTGAAACATCTGATCGCTTAAGTAATCCATGCATGTACATACTTTTGGTGAACAGCTGCTATATTCCATGGCGTTTGTCCAACTTTCTTGAGCAAATATCTTTACAAATAGCGTAAAAAAATGATTTTGTAAAGATCCTTTTTAGTATACCTTATAATGGGTCTACAATACCAAAAACATTTCAAGGCCATACCTATTGTAGGTTTGGCTGCGCATTCACTATGAATCAATCAGCAAGGTTATCTTAAATACTGTTAGCAATGTCTTAAAATTACACTCCCTAGGTTTAAATTTTGTTCAAATAATACTGTAAGGTTAAATTTTGTTTCAAGTCCAAATTCTTTGATATAGATTTCTTGTGCCTAAGGATTTGTAAAATTATTGTATAATAATAATAACTATTCTATTATTTTAACAAAATAATAATAACAAAATTCCGTAGATTACACCTGCAAAAGTTAATCAGTATGAAATAACCTCTAAATATTTGTACGAGAACAAAGAACTGAAGATGGTAATGTATATGTTATCGAAACGTCGTCACTAAATTATTAAATGACAATGATTGACTCGAAACCAGTCGTTTTACAACTACACAATTTATAGCAATGATTGATTATTCTGTTGAATTATTTATATATATTTTTCTTTGTCTATTTATTTGTTTGCATCATTAAAGAAAACGAATGATCCAAGATGAAGAATATTAGAGGTTATGTTAGAGAAATGAAAAATACTGCTGATTGTATAGAAAAATAATATGACAATTATATTCAATAAACTAAAAATATTTCTCGTGTAAGAAAATAAAATTATTTTTAAAAAAACTATGTATTTTCAACTAAAGTAATATTCTTGAGGAGTTATATTCTTTAAAACTATTAGTGCTAGTACCCATAAAGAATTTAAATTTTTTAAATATTATATATTGAAATAATGTTTGAACAATTACTATAGCGTATACAACATGTAAGTGTAATCCCAGCTGGTCATCTAATTGTTACCTATAGCAACTAAGTGCATAGCAACCAAATAACAATTCTTATTCGGTCAAGAAAAAAAAACCAAAATGAGCATTCAAAGAGCACTCCAGAACTGGAGTTGGCTGTTACCTTCGGTTGCGTTTATGGCATGTTTAGTAGTTTTAGACTGTTTAACCGCGCAACCGTTTAATGAAGCTGATATTGCCAGTTTTCCTTATGTCGTGTACATTATTGTCGGCCAAGTAAGTTGTATTTCATGTTTTAGGTTAAACTAACTGTAACTAGATATACCTATATAGGTTAGGTTTTCTCTAACGAAACTCAAGTCCAACATTTCTGTATAATATATGTGTTTAATTATGTAAATCGAAGGAACAGTTTTAATCTTGAGTTTATTTAAAGCACCCTAACCTATAATTTAATACAAGACGTTGGTGAGACATAGGCTAGTGTAGACAGTACTGAAGATAGAGTTTAGAGTTTGTGTATTTTAACTAAATACTGATTTTTATGACGTCACATTGAATAAATTTACATTCATGTATTGAAAGGGTAACTTTTATAGTGACGTCTAAAAAACTTATTAAAAATATAATTTCGCGCCAGTGTAATTTTCGTCAGGTTACGGAGCCTGAATTAAATAATAACATATGACTTCGTATATCAGCTGATTGTATGTTACAGGCTATGTAGTAAAACCACTGTTTTAACATGTAGGTTATGTTACATTATTTAATGAACATTGTTAAGGAAAAAGGTTATTAATAAATAGATTTGATAAATTCATAAATATATTATGTTTATAAATTTTGTCCACCCTCAATACATATAATTGAATATATCGATAATAATAAAATACATATGTTTAATCAGTTTTTTAATGAAACCATTATTAGGCACGTTTGATAACAAATTTTTAGGTAATTTATCATTACTCAAAATGTAAAGTTTTTAACAATTCGATACTTAAGTAGACTTTGTTATTATCGTTTCACTCCTGACGACTCCCCCCCCCCCCGAATGCCACAACCAAATTTTTTTATGCTACGTTGTAACATTTTTTCTTGAACATTAAAATAATCATTTTATGAGAATTAGGAAATTGTATTTTATAAACGCTGCTAGTTTTTAAGAAACAATTGTTCTATGTTTATGTTAAAACAGATATTTTAATTTCTGTTTATAAACAAATGTGAACATTTATACTTGAATAAACTTTAATATTTAATATACAAAAGAGAATTAGATAAAATATTTACTGATTTTGTTGATAGTTTTTATTTATTAACATCTTGATTTGTATATAACACTTCATCTATGTTTGCAGGATGAAAGCTTTTGCGGCGGAGCGTTGATACACCCCAGTTACGTCATAACTGCGGCATCCTGCCTGTTGGCTTGCAAGGTGAATCCTTGGCATGCTACGTCCTGCCCCGACTTGGACACGTGTAATATAAAAGTGTACGCAGGACGAACGATGTCTGCTAGTAGCTATAGCAGCACTGCCCACGTGTCCAGTGTGGCTGCTAAGGTACTCTACCACCCGGAGCTAAAGTTCATGGACTATGATGAGAGGTCAGTATAGGTGTATGTACCGTTTTTACTTATATTCGATATCACAGATTAGAAAATAATTACAATTACGTCATAGGTGTATAATGTCAGTCCAAGTGTCCTTATCTTGTTCATAAATATGTTTATGGCGTTCTAGAAGTAGGCTTTGTTACAGGTTTATTCGTTAATAAAAGTGCATTTTTATCGCCTGATTAGAAGCAGTAGGTTATTAAGCTGCTTGAAGTGGGGCAACTTGTGACAGAGTGCCTACAAAACGGAACGAGTAGAATTATTAGTGTTTACTTGTTTGAACAAGTAATTTGAACAACAATTTTTCAAGGTCAATTCCCACTCATATCGACACAGAACATTTTAATTTTAGAAACTTTTTTATTAAATAATTACAGTCAAATAACATATCCTGTAGGTTGATACAGCTGTTCTACCACATGACCTCTAATATAAAATCAGCTGTTTGTGAATTTATGTTATCATTTATATTAAGGCCTTGTGTCAAAATAACTTTACTGCATGTCTTGACACTTTTGGGGAAAGATTTTCTCCAATGTAATACTAAAATTAATTCATTAAATTTACTTAATTTATCAATATTGGAAAACACTGTATTAACATCAATTGCAATTCAATACAGGTTTAAAAACATGCATTTTACTCGAGTAGATGAATAAAAATGATTTTATTAGGGTTGAGCATGTCAACAAGATGTATGTAAGAAGAGTGTGAACTAATAAAAGAAAATTGAATAATTTATAAAAAGAGATATTGACGCCACATATCAGTTTTTTTATTTTATTTTTTTTTTTGTTGTAAATCTCAAGTTGAGTTTACTTATTGTTGGTCTTACTTTATTTACCATTTAAAATATTATTTAAAATAGACAAATGAAATGCTAAAATATTGTTTCATTATAGTTGTATTACCTTTTTAAAACATCGTATATTCGAATATTATATCAACGGAATGAAGTCATAAACTGAAACTGTGAAACTATTTGCTTAAAAAAACTTTTTATTTCTATCGTGTTATACAGTATTGGCTAATTATTTAAAATTTATAGCATCTGATTTTTTATATATTCGTTTTAAATTTAATTTAATAGAACGCTACATATTTTAGGACAATGGATTTTAATATATATATATATATATATATATATATATATATATATATATATAGAAGATGCTGATACTTTTTTATCGGCGAAAAGCTTTGAATAAATATATTCATTAAAAGTATTCTTGTGTTTGAAATATTTTAAATTTATTAACTATATATACAAGAAAACATATCACCACATTTAATATATATATATATATATATATATATATATATATATATATATATACATTATTTTTGCTATTTTCAAAATATTTAGAACATTTTGTATTACCTGTTTTGAACATAATATTACCTATTTGGTTTCTCTTCGGCCACTTTGATAAGAGCTATATTTGGGTTTATGAGAATTTATTGTAACATTTTAAAAGCTGATTGTCTCTAAATAGATTTACAACAAATCTGTATACATTTACTTACCTGTAATATATTAAAAACAATTATAAAATATAACAATTAAAATACGATTGTGATTACCATAAATAAAAATCGGTTGTATATAATTTTTACAAAGCTTCTTTTTTGTCATAATAATTAATTTAAGAACACTCATTACAGCTTTTCTGAACTCCTCTCTCTCTTTCTCTCTTCTATCCCCATCTGTCTCTCTCACTCTCTCTCCATATATATATATATATATATATATATATTTGGATAGCTAGTTAGATACAGCCATATACATTCATAAAAGCTACACTTATCAAAGGTTTTAACAACCAGTATTGTTGCCAGTATTACTAAGGTCGGTTTACCTGTTTATTGACACTAGGGTATATTTTATATAGGCTGTGGCAGTTTATTTGACTGGCACCACAGTGTACGCTGTATCCTTCTTGCGTGATTGGCTTTGGGATTAGTCCACATTTTGTCCGAATTGAGTGTAGTTCCATGTGGAATCTTAATTTTCGTAGGTGTCATATTCCTAGAATTTATTTTAACCGAAATTATGCACGTAATAATATTTTTCCAAACTGTATGACTTCACTGGATAATAATTAATGAGAATGTAACAAATAATTAATATTTAACTACGGTTTCTTGTGAGAACTCTTATTGCCTATTTAGTTTCCATTAACTTTCGAAAACGTCTCCACAAAACTTCCTTATTTATTTTTTTTAGATCTCTATCGTACCTTAAATTAAAGAAATATTGAATATCATTTTTAGAATATAGGTTAGATTGAGTTTCCGGATTTATTTTACCCGACCCTTAACGAATCTGTAACCAACTTGAAAAAATAACTTGCTAACACTGTTTTTTTGTAGCAAAAATTCAGCAAAAATGTATAGCAAAAAAACTCATAAAGCTGTTAACCGCGCATTTCGCTTCTGCATCTTTATCAATGAGTGTACGGAAGTATTGTGTTAAAGAGTAATGTCTCACCCGAGTCCTGTCACGTGGCCATAATCGATTGTAAAATCATTTGTAATGAAGCTAGTCAGCTGATTATCTTTTACTTTAAGGTAGAAGGCTTCGTTATAGTTATACCAAAAGTTAGGTTACCTAAGACTAATATTACCAACTCAATGATTGCTATATTTGGTTCCAGTTGCAAATGGAAGAACGACGTTGCCGTCATTAAACTGCTGACGCCGCTAACAGCACAACCAATAGACATGAACGATTTTATATACGTGGAGGACTATAACGTGTCGAATTTGTTAAAGGAAAGCTTCACCGACTGCAAGGTAATTGGTTACGGTTACAAAGAGGCTCCCGGGAATGCCAAGTACCTGGGGGGTAAACTGAAATGGAGCCAGGTGCACGTGAACGACATCCAAGACTGCTACGACACCTACAACAGGCCGGACTTCCCGGGAAGGCTACCGGTGTACGGGTTCTGCAAGTACAACGATTTGTGTTCGAGTGATCCGGACGTGAGCATCTGTGCGAATGATGCTGGAGACCCGCTGGTGTGCGGCGAGGATCTGGTGGGCGTACTGAGCAAGGTGAATGCGAGCAACTGTTATGCGACGGGCTACAAAGGGAAAGCAGACAAGAGCAAGGACATGACGTATCAAGGGTATACCCGGATAGACGTGAACAGGCAGTGGCTGGATTCGGTTATAGCCAAAACATAGCCTTCTTTATTATGTGCGTCTCTTGTATATGTTGTTGAAAGTCCAGATTCAGAACCACGCTCATTGCTATAGGACTGTATTTTTTACAGTTTGACGAAACAAATATTTCATAACTGTTGCCGACAGTGGGCTCTTTC
>JBAIZL010000201.1:40000-92500 GCA_036971475.1 Prosapia bicincta | reverse complement strand
GCGATTCCTTTTTACCATTTCAATCATAGGAATTATTTAGGTTCAATCGATGTAACCAACGGTATTGGCTCTACCGAATTGTTTCAAAAACAGTATATTCATCTTCAGAAATTAATTCTCAATGGCGTCATATAGCCTACATTTTGGTTGCAAACCAGCCATCCCAAAAGGCAACAATTGCCTAATGTTTATGAAACATATCTCTTATTAAAGATTCTTTGTCTGTTTATTTACTTTGAGTGCCCTTAAGAATCAAATTTAATGCGGCTGCTACTTTTTACAAAAAATACCTCATTTAAAATTAAAAGAGAAGATAAAGATTATAGATGCAAAAATATAACAGTTATTACATAAAAGAATATTCTATACAAAATTGAGTTTTTAACTGATTAACCTTTCAGTTAGACTTAAAGAGTGTGATTACATTATGTTATTTTAGCTGAAATCTTTATTTTTATCTATTTAATGCATTAATAATTACAGAATTCAATCCGTTATGTAATTTTTATTTAAATTACCAAAATATATTGCCCTAGTTGAACACGAATTCTTATATAGATTTTATTGTAACGTTTAGAGAAAACTTAAAGACACCAACTAGCTAAGTGCCTTCTCGAATCAGCCTTTCATGAAGCCCTCGCTCTACTGTAGCTTGTCATCAGTCAATCTGTGTTTGTGCAATTTGCAAGTAATATGTAATCCTAACAGAACTCCTTCCACTACTGAAGATATGTCTGTCACTTGTTTAAACTCTGTGAAAAAATGTCTGTATACATTTATAATGGAAGAGCCTAAAACAAACCTTTCAAAGGGTGTCAAACTTTTAACAATTACATAAAGGGGTTATATTGTGCTGTTAAATTGCGTTAAGGCTATTAGAGATATGGTATATAAAAGGGGAATAAAGTTAGTCGTAATTGGTATTTTATTATTATTAGTGTTAATACATAAGGCAGAAGTAATTTAGTATAAACAAAAATGTACTTAGTCACTTCCTACTAGGGTCAACAAAGAAAATGTTTATCATAGTTACTATTTTTTATATAATTAAAATCAATATAAATAAAGGTAACAAAACTATGTGTTAAAACAGCTGTCCTACCACTTAACCTATAACATAAAATCAGCTGTTTTATGAAATCATATGTTATCACTTATTTTACGCACAAATGAGATGAAATAACTATAATACATTGTAGCGGTCCCAGTTTGGCTCAGCCTAGGGGGTGACAAAAGTTTAAAGTAATCTTTGCTTGGGGCGCCACCTTGTTCTATTGTAATAGTTAGATGAGGCCCGTACAAGGAAAAGCCCTAACGCTCTCGTAATTAATCGAGCCACGACGGCCAGCCAATAGGGAGAGTGGGAGAGATAGTATAGAGTTTCATACAGAGGTATCACTGACGTTAAACTTTCATAAAATATTCTCAATAAATCTGATGTGACAATAATCGATATTAACTATTTATTAAACCAATATTAATAAAAATTTACACATGACTCTAAACCTAATACCTTAATATTAAATTTGGGTGGCCACCACTGAACTGGAATATTAATACAGGTAACAATGTATATATACATATATAAGAACACTAATAAATTCACACTAACAAACACAGATAAGTTATAAATGTAAATGTACTAGCTAAGGTGTATGGTGGGAAGCTGATTTTCTTCCCCAATAGTTCACGGTAGCCTCCTGGAAGGGATAGGAAGTAAGATATGTAGTGGTCCTTGATATTGTTACCAGCTAAGTCTAGTATGGAAATTGAAAATTAACCTATATTTAAAGTATCATAATAAAAAGTTTCACTTATCGGTACGGAGATAACTTCCCCGCAGACCCGGGAGGTTGGTAGATCTGGGCCACAGTAGTTCTAACAAGTGGGTCTCAGACAGACAGAAAGATGGATAGACCTACAGTCAGACCAACAGCTCCCAGAGAAATCCCTAAACATTTCAATAAGAATAAATTCTAGGGACTAGATACATTATACAGTTTATAAAGGCCCCTAACAGGCACTGAAGTCATAAGCTTGAGAGAGAATAGATTCAGTCTCTTTAATTAAATATGTAATGGACTATATGAAATACAAAGTTGTGTAAAGTAAGTTACAATTATCCTCTTACACCTCTATGAACCTTTTGCCACATCACATGCTTCAACATTTCAAATAATATTCCTAAGACATTGTAGTTATGTCTAATTTGTCCCAGCTTGACATTGACAAATTATCTTAAAGTTAATGCAACAGTTAAATATATTTTAAGTCCTGTTAAGTACATATACTGCTTTATATAAATATACTATTTCCAAAGTTTAATTTTTCACATAGACTTTAAATAGATAGAAAAACCACAGACATATTTGAAAAATTAATTGTTGCTTAAAATTTCATTTATTGATCAGCAAATAATTATGCCCCAATTTATCTGTACAAAATAACTATCAAAACAAAACTTATAAACTATTTATCATAAAAACAAAAATACCTCACCTTAGCTAATGTCCAGGTTTGAGCTAGGAGGGAGCTCTGACAGGAAAAATGGATGGTGTTGTCGTGGAGCCTTCATGAATTAATTTCACTAAATGTCCCACATAATCATATGTCTGCCAAGCACAGGACAACTGAATTTGACCTTCGTTAGGTCAGTTGGTGCTGCAGCATTATTGGCATTCCAACTGATAAGATTATCTGCAGGTTGATCAGACCTGCTTGGCACTTGTAGTACAGTCAAGTCAACTATCCGGGCTCAACAGACAATTCTCCACAATAAATCATTACAACATACCTTGCACCTTTTGTGATAAGTTTTTATCACATTCAAAACTAAAATATTTCATTATAATATTTAATTTATGATTTTAAATTCTTTTAAAATATTATTATAATGTGCGATCCACTACAAGTTAAAAAAAAATGTATTTAAACTTGAGTGGATAAATAAAAAATATTTTACTAACGATTGAAATTTTGAACAAGATATATATATATATATAGTAATGGGAGGAATTGGAAAAGATAAAAAAGTATGTAAATGCAATAGGTATGTGGGCTGGAAACACCCTTTCCGCGTAGCACGGCCAATTCTTGAGTTCTGAATAGATTACGAGCCTCATGAAAAATAATAATAGTAGTTTGTAATAAAATTTCGACAGACAAGATAACTATACTCTGCCATTTGGTCTGACATATCGAATATTGATCGATGCCATTTACACCCTTATTTTTGGACACTAATAATAGCTCTTCTATTGGTTTTCATGCTTACGTTTTCGCCCTTCGTTTACAGACGAACGGACAAAAGGCTTCCTGTCTTACTTCAATGATAAGCAACTGCTCTTAAAATTCATAACGACCCTTCCTTTCGTGTACAAGGTCTACATATCGCTTGTTGTTTGGGTATTATAAGTCATGTGGCAATGATAATAATTATTTATGGCCAGTAATAAATTTACTTGTCTAAAGGAGATCTGAATATCCCCAAATCGTCTCTAACCAGTGCATGATTGGTTGGAAGATTGAAGATACCAAATCATTTGAGCTTGTGTTGTTTAGTGTTGTGCTAGCTTTAATCAAATATATATATTTACAATGTCCAGACAAAAACTAAAGATTTAATGGGCACTTAAGTTATATGAGTATTTAAGGTAAGGATAATTAATTAACAGTTGATCTATTAAAACTGGTTTCAGCATTAATAAAAACTTGTCTACATCAAATAAAATTCTTTTACACAGCCTTCTGTGGTCGAATGTTCTATTGGATATCTGCAATCAACGGCAACTCTTCTGGCACAGGAGAAGTAAAATACAGACTTTGCACTACATTCGATTTAATGTAAATGCACGCATAAATACAGCAGAAACAAAGGAGCTGCAATATCGCTTAAGTTCCAACGTAATCAGACGAATGGAATAGAAACAATGGAACATTAATCGACTCCCACGCCACCTATTGTGTAATGGTTGTACTACGTCGTAAAACTAGAGGCCGTGCGAACACCTCATTAAAGAATAATCGCAATCGGATAGTGGACGTATGAACTAATATGCACTAATTTGTTTTTTTATCCCTGGTCTCGGCACCCAACCCGCATCAGCGCTCGTGGCAGCTAACCTCTAGCGAGCTACCTCCGTCTCACATGCGCATGCGGTTAGTTAAGGAAACGGGATTGATTATCCATGTACCAAACCCATAAGCTCTTTCCATGGAGAGTCAGAAGATAGTGAAGTGAAACAGTACGGTAAGTGTCGCGCTAAGAGTTGTTGAAAAAACCTTGCAAGAAAGAAACCCTGCCAGGAAAAATCCCACGACAGATCATGTTGGAACCCTGGGTGCTAGGTTCACCTTAGGCTAAGGGATAACGAGGGGTATTACCAAGAATCTTGTTAAAAGTCAAACGCCCCCTAGAGTAGGCTTACAGCCCCCTAGTCTGTACGCCTAGTAAATGGTTGTACTAAACCGAACAAATGGGCTTACAGACACACAACTAATCAGTTTCATTACAACCGTGTCTGCTACAAACACTTTACAATGAAACTATCAGAAACTTATTCGTTTCCTGTGTAAAGTTGTTGTGCAATTTCTGAAACTTCATTTACGTGCGTAAAGCTGATCCACATTTAATTCCATCATTTACGTAAGAAGAAATACCGAAGAGAGCGACTTTCAACGATTTTTGCGCCACCTATTCTAAAATGTTTACACTAATTCAGAAAATTGGCTTGAAGCTTTGTCCCCCATAATCTTACCCGTAGCTATTTTCACACAATAGAGGTTGCCTAACCTCGGGGGGGGGGGGCACCCAACCTCTTTATCCTAACGGACCCATTCACTGCTCTTACATCGCAAACGTAGGAATTATGTTTGAGCAAATACAACATAGAGGGATTTTAATGAATTACGCACCACCTCTTCTAAACAGTTGTACTAAATAATTTTTTAAACTTTTGTGTTCAAAAGGTAATCATATTAACGTCTATGGGGGCGTTCACACAACTCACAAAAGTTTTGTTGTATTTGCATACAAACACCGAATAAGTAAAAATACTGAGAAATACTGTTTCACAGAGAATTTTCTTAAAAACGAAGTACTTGACCGTTAACACGAGTGTTACCTAGGTACCTCTCAAATCTCCTATTTTACTTCAACAATGATGTGAAAGTAAAATCAATTGACTTTCATTATATTACTGCTCTTCATAAAGTTCAATAACATGATATAACCACTTTATGTTGTGGTACTTAATCAGACAATGGGTTGTTTACGTGAAGTAAAGATATCCTTTACATAACGGCGGCTTCAGTTCAAGGTGAACCTTATAGACTTATCCATTACTCATAGCACGCCCACGCACAATTCGGCAACCCTGTAACTAAACACGATAATGTTATAACAATGGTTTGATTCAGTAGATCTGAACAATGGAAGGATATCATGTAATTGTAAGTAGAATTTGACAGCAAAAATGAGTTAAAATACTTCACATGTAAATAGAATTAAAAATAAAAAAACTGTAGATTTTGACAACATAAAAATCGCATAAAATACTTTACATGTAGATACAATTAAAAATTTAAAAACTACCAAACCAATATAAATGTAAAAAATAAATTTTAAATCTTATAACAAACAAATGATAAGTTTCGTAATTTTTTTGGACCATGAAAAACATTTATATTTTTCATGAACAGTATAAATTTTGCAGAACCATTCCACAAATTTCTAGGGTTTCGTTGAATTATTCTATATTACTAGAAAAACAACCATTGAGCTAGGTTAGGTAGTGTTACGTTGAGTTAGGATAGGCTATGTAAGGTTAGGTAGAATAAGGTTATGTTAGGCCTATATGTTAGCTTAGGATGTCAACTTTGATGTTAGATGAAGCTTAGGATGTCAACTTCGATGTTAGATGAAGCTTAGGATGTCAACTTTGATGATAGATGAAGCTTAGGATGTCAACTTTGATGTTAGATGAAGCTTAGGATGTCAACTTTGATGTTAGATGAAGCTTAGGATGTCAACTTTGATGTTAGATGAAGCTTAGGATGTTCGGTTAGATACGTTAGTAGCTTTAAGTAAGATTTGATCTACACGACAGTATAAAAATGGAATAAACTCATTCACAGGCATAAACAAATTGAGCTGTACGAAGCCACCGAACTAATATGAACACAGAAAACAGCTATAAATCCTAAACTAAATTAATTAGTGGAAAGTTTCATCTTTTATACCTTGAAAGAAAGAATTCATATTTTTTAAGGATAAAATTAATTTTGCAGAACATCCTACAAGTATCTAAGGTTCCATAGAATTATTCTATAAAAAAAACTTGAATTAGCTATGTTAGGCTAGTTATTTAAGGTTAGGTTT
Source organism: Prosapia bicincta (assembly GCA_036971475.1). Classification (NCBI taxonomy): domain Eukaryota; kingdom Metazoa; phylum Arthropoda; class Insecta; order Hemiptera; family Cercopidae; genus Prosapia; species Prosapia bicincta. The sequence goes on along the minus strand of JBAIZL010000201.1, from coordinate 86,121 downwards.
GGTTAGGCTGAGCTAAAATAAGTTAGGTTAGGTTAGTTCAGTTAGGTAGCTTTAGGTAAGATTAGAATTACACGACAGAATAAAAGTAAAATAACATACTCCACAGGAGCGGTAGAAAGCCACCAAAATAATATGAATATAGAAAATACGAGTAAATTAGAAATCGCAAAATAAGCAAGTGGTAAGTTTCGTAGCTTCTTTTACCATGTAATGAGAAACAAGTCATATTTTCTTAGAACAAAACTAATTTCATAGAAACACTCTACACATTTGTAGGGTTTCATAAAAATATACTATATTATTATTTTAAATAATTCTCCAAGTTGGGTTTAGCTAGGTTAGGTTAGGTTAGATTAGGTGAAGTTAGGTTAGTTTAGTTGGTAAACATAGATTTTCCGTAAATGGAAGCATATCGAATCAGTATATTGAATATAAAAGCGCTTGTCATTGATGTATAGGCCTATCGATTATGTTCCTCTGACGAGAGTGAATCACAAGGCAAACAGAATGGCTGGGCATTCAGTGAAATAGAACGTCCTTATGGAGATTGATATTATGTACAATGCACGTACGACGTAACTCTTGTCTGGATTATTCCTTATTAACATTGCACGCCAGCCCTTGTAACATAAAAACGTTATATTAAGGCTCCTAATGAACGACTATAAAATCGCCCCTGGCTGTAGAAGGGGCTGACGGGAACCCCCTAAATACCTGCTTGATTAAAGCATGGTTTTAGTCAACACCGCATGACAGCGTTTTTAATTACCCTGCACCAAGATTTATTCACAGTTTCATTAAAAACAGAAAAGGCTGCTCCCAGTTTCAATCTTTATACACGTTATCCAATCTCAATGCTAATCCGACACTTATAAAATTATTTTACTTCGACAAAGTTTACACATCTTAATCTTATAGATTTAATTAACATATTTTTTAGAATTTTATAAATACGTCAAATTTAAGATATTTCATAATTGTTAAAATGACTGATGGAATATTCATCAAACGGCTTCGAAAATATTTTTTTCTTACCTTGTGTCATGCAAATGGCAGTTTCTAACTCTAGATCTGAGAACACAACTGGTAATTTTGTGTAGCTATGTATTCGGCCACCAGTCTCGCTAGGAGTCTGATGCATGTGTTGGACATTTCGAATCAGCTTTTTTTTGGTAACTTGATCGGTGCTCTTTTCACACGCTAGATCTGTGCTCATTCTGCATGGTAAATCTGTGTTCATTCTACACTAAAAATCTGGGCTCTTTCCACACTCTCGATCTGTGCTCTTCCCACACTCTTGGCCTTTTCTCTTCCAATACCACTGATCTGTGCTCATTCCGTATGGTAAATCTATGGTCATTCTACACTATAGACCTGGGCACTTCCAACCCCCTGGATCTGTGCTCTTGCCACACCCTGCTTCTGTGCCCTTTCCACACCCTTGGCTTTTTCTCTCCAACACCATTGATCTGTGCTATTCTGACAGCTTAGATCTGTGCTCTTTTTTACCACGTTTTGAATTTTTGTATTTTTCTAATATGTCTTCTTTAATCACCTGTTATCAACCACTAATTATTATCTCAGGAGTATAATTACATTAAAATTTGCCGGTACTATACATGAGAAAATAAAATTGTTTCCGTGGTTAAACGTGCATGTTTAAACTCGGAAACCTTAAACACCGTTTAAAACAGATGAATTTCTGTCACAGAAGTAAGCATACTTATAAATTAGGCTTTGTCGTCCATTGAGGATGGAAGATATAAAGTCACGTCCTATCAGAAGCGTTTATAATCCCTAGTTTAGTGCACGATGAGTCATGCTTCGGCGACCTGGATAGACGGGGGAAACGTAAACTCCCAAACTCTTCGTATAGCTTTACTTTTGCATATGGTGTTCCAATTTTACAAAAAAGCATAATTAAACAGATATTTTATGGCATGAACTTTAAATATAGAGTTATACAAACATATGTTATCTGTAATCAGTGAAATACATGTCTCTGATTTATCCATCTCTACTAAAATAAATACATACTAAAACTATGTTACACAATGGTAAAGTAATCAATTGGACATTGTGGAAGGTTTTTTGTTCAACCTATCTTAAAATTGAAATCAAAACTCTATCTCTTATGGTTTTTCAATTTCTTCTATTAGTTAACACTCTCCTTGTATAAATAAATATATATATAAATATATACTCGTATGTATATATATATAACTTGTTCCAATATTTATTAGTTATTAAATTACCTTATATTCATCCACTCAAGTTCAAATACATATTTTTATATCTTATAGGGGATGACAATTGATGTTATTACAGTCTTTTCAAATATAACATCATTATTTGTTTTTATAATTAAGTTTAATATCACCATTAAGTTTAATGGGAAATAAACTTTTCACAAAAGATGCAAGTTATGCAATAATGTTTATTCGAATATTAATCGAATAATTAAATTCAATACTTTAGTTTTAATATTTGTTGATTCCATCTTCACGTGAGCTACTAGTTTTCACTAAACGCTCGTAATATTTAAAAACTTGCCTATAGTAGCACCTATATATGTTGAGGACGGCTGTTTCGGGAGATGTATCCCATTGTCAACTCAGACTGGAGTTACGGTCCGAGTTGACAATGAGACACATCTCCCTAAACGACTGTCCTCAGCAAATATTAGTGCTACTATAGGCAAGTTTGGAAATATTACAAGAGTTTAGTAACATTAGTTTTAGTTATATGTTCGAGAAAACGTACCACAAAAGGGGCAAGGTATGCAATATAGATATTCCGTCCCATTCGGCTTCAAATAAGTGATAATACGTGATTTCATAAAACCGCTGATTTTATGTTGTAGGTTTTGTGGTGGAATAATTGATTTAATGCATAGAGATTATACGCAATTATTTGTAATTATTTAATAAAAAGTAACAAAATACTTTTTTTGTTCATTTAAGTAGGAATTGACTTTAACATTGTGTTGTTTATACTACTTGTTATGTAACCGAAACCAAGAATCAATTAGGATTCGAAATAGTAGTTATACTTTTTACGTAAAAATATATGTTCCGTATTGTGTTTATGGTGTTTTGATATTTAAATTTCTACCCCATCAAGTTTAAGGTTTATTTCTGTTGTAAAAGATGATAATTTCGTAGAAACAAGGAAATACAATAGGTGAAAATTGAACATTCAATACTGATAAGTTTATTAATTGCAAAACATTTATTACCTTTTAAAAATATATCAAAGGGTTTATTAAGTTGTTATTCCAATTTTAAAAATATACTAAAATTTTGTTTATTGTAAAATAATTTACAATAAGTAAAGTAAGTAACAACAACCTTCTAATTTGTACGATGGCATGTCCGTTAGATCCTATCAAATACAAAGGAATGGTTCTGATTTCAGATCAAGTAGCAATATGGACTTGTGTACAATAAGAAATCAAGAACCTCTGGCTCAAAATGTTTCTTTACAGTTCTAAATATACATTTGGGTTAGAGGAATAAAACAGATGTTAATAATTGCAAGCAATATATTGTTGTTTAAAAACACCATTGGTGTAACAAGTGCTAGAGAACAAGAGACATTGGTAGTGTCGGTGTTTATACAATTTAATATGTTTGACATTATAATAAATCTTTGACGTATTCATTAATTAGCAAGAATTACTAGTTGTTATTACAATACACAATGAAATAAAAACGAAAGTTTTATTTATAAATTTCCTGATTATTCGAAAGATAGTTTTATCGAGAAATTGTTGAGATTTTATTTCTAATGTTTTATCTAAAGTACAACAGGTGCATAAAAGAGATAGCTTTCCAAACAAACAGTTTTATCGGTTTTTTTCCAAGCGCAATCTATTCCTAGAATACAAATTTCAAGCTCGTATAATTCTACTGCTGTCTGGTTTAAAGGTTATAAAAAAATCAAAGATAATTTCAATCTTACGAAACACTCCAAATCGGCAAAAATATAAAATGGGCCCAAGGTTAGCGTCGATTCAACGGTTCCTAAATCGAATCGCCGCCTGATAACGAGTATTTAAGATAACGCGCGCTCTTGTTTGCTTTAGTAATTTACACGGTTGGTAGCAGTGATCGTCAGGTTGGCAAGGTAAATATTTTTAGAGTTCAATGATCTTTTCCTGATAATGCATTATCTGGATTGTGTTGAGTTTTTAGCGCGTTTAAATTTCGCGTTGATAATATTCGTTCAAATATCGTTTAGAATTTAGAATATTTTACGTAATTATTCAACTGGCTTCTGAGTTAAAACTATAAATAAATAATTTCACACAAAAAAAACAATATACTTTATTGTTATACGCGTTTCAATGACTTGTGTTATCACTATCAGTGACACTAATACAAATTTACAACTGCAAATATGGAAGATGTAGTCGTAAATTTTTAGTAGTGTCACTGATGATTACATACATTAGCCGTTGAAATGCGTATGGTAATAGAGTATATTGTTTTTTTAAGTTCGTTGTGTTATTTATTTGTTTAGATATTTTGCTGGAAGATAATTTTACATAATTTTAGTATTATTTATAAGCGGTTATGAAATGCCAGTAGTTATTTCATTATGTTATTCATTATGTTCACTATGTTATTTCATTATAAACAAGCTTTATTATATGCTAAAATTACTTGGTTTAATTTTTTTTTCAATTTGATCAGCCAGTATCGCTATTTACACGTATGAAAGATGGGAAAAGGTTGTAATATAAGTTATGTTAGGGTAGGTACTGCAAGGAACAAGCATCAAAACCTATACGGATACAGTGGAAACATATCGACACGTCTACAGGTTCATTAAAATGGGGTGAACCTAGTCTACAAGCTGGCATTTGTAAGCTGCAGGCCTTGGCGGGAGATAGATGTCGAGGGAGGGGGGAGGTGCTCTCAAAACATTTTCAAAAACAGTGACCCTTGGACCTCCGCTGACTCAAAGTGTTGTCTCGTTATTTGGTTACTAATTATTAATTTTTAAATTATTGTAAAAACAACAATAAATGAAAGTTGGGCGTTCACGGAAGCGTACTAATAGGGTTGTGTTAGTTGGGAAAGGTAGGCCGCGATTTATTAGGGATGACGACAGTGCCTGGTGTTGTCTAGACAACGAATACACAATTTTAGAGCCAAGTGCCAGCTTATAAAAATTTGACCTCATCTAGCAGATTGGTGAAATCAACAACAGTTAAAGCGCGAGACAACTATTGATGGGTTCACCTAGTTAATTCTAGATGATATTCGAGCGATACGTCGCAACTAGGTTTTCATGCAGTGCAGAAAGAACGGATTTACTCCAGAGAATAACTATTTACCATATATATATATATATATACATACTAGAAGACCTGACGAACTTCGTATCGCGTGAAAGTCAATGAATAACATATTAACATTAGCTGAAAATAATTTAGTATTTTATTAACAAATTAATACCTGAAATTATAGCATTCGAGCGAAAAAAGTGGGATAAGAAGAGTTTTTGATTGGATGCTATTTATTGAAGTGCACTTGAATAGACAATATTTGTTGTATATTGTTTGAAATGTGTTGGAAAATAATTTTGGAATGTTGAGTGCTGCTTAGCAACAAAACATGGAATGAATTCAATGAAACGTGTAAAACAATATAAGATAGAAACTAATATTTTATGCTATTTTGGCACTTAAAAATAACATGTTGGAAAAATCTGTTATGTTGTCAGAATTGTTCCCAGGAAAGTATTCAACAATTTCCCAAAGTTCCATGCCTATCGGATCAGTGGTTTGGTAGCGCATAAGGAGCATACATATAATATTTCATATATATATATATATATATATATATATATATATATATATATATATATATATATATATATATATCGCAATATGTATTCTTGTGTATTAATAAAGAACTAAGTCAAAATACAAATACAAGAAATTCAATTATAATTCTTTTTGACTAGTTCTTTATATATATATATATATATATATATATCACTTTTTGAAATATCCTCTAGCCTTTGGGGCGGAGCCTTGTAGATGCATCTACACGAAACTACACAAAAAACATAATGAAATAATGTTAAACAATCTCTCCAAATGTCATTAAAAAGTTCGGCGGTTTAGGCTTTCATAAGTTACTTACATACATAAATAGTGTTTTAAAAGATCCTAAGCCTCTGGGGCGGAGCTCTGTGGATGGGATCTACACCAAACGTCACAGGAACTATCCTGGGAATATGCTAAACAAACCCTCAAAATTGTGTGTGCGTGTGTATGTGTGTGTGTGTGTTTATGTAAAAGCATTGTCGTAAAATTCTTATCTATGTTGCATTGTTTATTTTCGTACATAAATGTCAGGAACTTAAAAAACAAAAATCCTTCGTTTACGTCAATGATTTTATCAAAATTTATTCTGATCCTAATTTCGACTAAAACGATTGTTCCCAACATTTTTTGCTATATTCAAATGTTTCTCTATTACTTTACACACTCTCTGTACGTATGTATTTATATATCTTGTTCAAAATTTCAATTGTTAAGCAAATATTTTTATTCATCCACTCAAGTTCATTATTGTTTTAAATTTGTAGGGGATGATACTTGATGTTACAGTTTTGAAATAATAATTCATTATTAGAATATGGTAATTAATTTTATAAATAATTTCGCTTTCTATATTGCCACATAATATCAAGATTCTGTATATGTATAAACATATTTAAATTAATTACAAATATTGGAATCAACCCCAATACCACAAAAAATAATCAAAAATAACCAATAAAACAAGTTATATAAGATTAAACCCTTATGTACATTTCGCTGACCATGTCATCCTCATCAGAGGGCCTTACTACAAAGTACAATCAATCAAACAAGATGCTACAAACTGTAATGTTCATTGTAATTTATTGTACCACTGTGCTCTTGATATTGTGTATATTTAAATTAATTTTAATTTTTTAATTAATCGTAAAAACAACTTTCAGACAAATGTTTCACCTGAATAAAATTTGACATAATTTTCTTTTGTTCTCTTAGTAAATTTATAGAATATATAAATTGATGTATTCTCAGAATATAGGGATATTAGAAAAAGTAATGATATAGTTTTGTGTAGGCTACAGGAATGGTGTTTAGCTCGTGTGTAGATATCTAATGTAGCGTACACTTAGTACACCTTCATGTACACCTAGTACACCTTCATGTACAATGAATAGGTGGAGTAAAGTTTATTGGTAAATTATAAACGGTTCTGAAGAAAATATTTGTGGATTACCCTTGGTTGTAACATTAACTGAAATAGAATTAGAATGGATTTGATTATAAGAATTGAAGATTCCTAAATAAAGTAAACAACGCGGAATAAGGGTGTATGTTTTTTTTTTTTTTTTTTTTTTTTCTCTTGGAAGTCCAGTGCCATGTGACTCCGAATGTCCGATGTCCAAAATAAGTTGATGCATCCAAGGTCCAAAATTGTTTATCGATCAATATTGTCTTGATGCTTCCCTGGCCTCCCAGCGCAGACAGCAGAGCTGCTCTTAATGGAATTAGTGAAGAGCATCGAAGGAGGATATGGTCTAGAGCAGGGGTTCTCAACCTTTTAGTAACCACGTACCACTTGAAATTTTCAGACATTTTGACGTACCACTTTATATTTATATATATTTTTATTTTTATAAATAATTATATATAATTTACATTTGGTCATGTTTAGGAAAATAAAAATGCATTCTACAACTGTATGTATGTACATAGAATTTACTTAGATACAAAATGAAATGTATCTTACATTAAAAACAATCTCAAATTAGTTCATTGAACACAGTCATTTAAATTTAAACAGATCTTTAATGTGCTCGTTGTTGTTGTTTGTCCTTGACCAAATTTTCTATATCTGGGTCGATTGAACTCAACTTGATTCTTAAGTCCTCTTCAACACTAATGCGGTTTCTGTATTTATTTTTTATGTACAGCAGTTCTGAAAAGCCCGATTCACATAAGTACGAGGTTACAAATGGAAGTAAAAAGATTATTGCTTGCTTGAACACTGGTGGGTATTCAGTTCTTGTCCCCATCCAAAAGTCTATTAAAGATTTTTCTTTAAACGAATCTTTCATTGAGCTGTCACTTGTAAGGTCGATGAAACACTCTTTTGAGTGACTAAGAAATTCCCCTGAAAATGAATTTCTAATCCACTCATATTTAGAAAAATCTTGATTAAAATATTTATTAAAACCCGTTTTAAGGGCTTCCATATGACTAGTGATATCATCAGTCACTTCTGGCTTCAGAGAAATATCATTGGAGAAGGAATTGAGTCACTCGGGCAAGGTCAGCGTCAAACTGCCACTATTCTATGTAAAACACAGATGGAGGAATTGTATTCTTAACGCGGAAATGTTGCATCGTAACAGTTTTTATTGTAATTATTAATATATGACTGCGTACCACCTGAAATGTCCCCGCGTACCACCGGTGGTACGCGTACCACCGGTTGAGAACCACTGGTCTAGAGTCTCCTTCTCTTTCCTACAGTTAGGGCAGAGTGGAATATCACTCAGATTAAATCTGAAGAGATAGGTCTCAAACACAATGTGTCCGATTCTTGCTCGTGCTGCATAGACGGCTGTAAATCTGGGAACCCCTTGATACATTTCCAAATCATTTGGTCCTTTTTGAATGTCATAGAGGTTTCTACCTTTGGTTTCTTTTCTCCATCGGTGGAACCATTTTCTTCTCACTGATGTTTTCACAGCACTCGGGCATTTCTTTAGAGAATACTGTGGTTAGAAGACTAGTCCCATTTCCGCTGCTTGTTTGGCGATTATATCTGCTTTGTGTGAGGAGATCCACATAATTCATTATTTAAATTTATTAACATTACAGTGATTGCGCGTAAATAAGCAACATGAGTGGTTGCGCGGATTTCTATTGTAATTCACATTGAAATAGCTTTTAAAATATAAATATATTTTTTAAATATCTTATAAGCAATTTAGGTTGTTTAAGGGGCTATATAGAAAACTAATGTAGTGAAAACAATTTTTATTGTTGCATAAAACTAATATATAAAAAAACCAAGTTAGGGTATGTGTTAGGTCAACCTAACACACTTTCATTGTCACTTTTGGTTTCGGCAAGCTACCTCCAACTCAGACATTGCTTACAGATAATGGTGTTACTAATTTAAATATTATTTTTCACACACAAAATAACAAAATATCTATTTAAAATACAAAATAATAAAACTACTTCATGTATAGGAAACATATGATAAGTGGTCGCGTGGATTACTATTATAATCCAGGTAAATTTAAAATATTCAAAACATAATAATATGCAACTTTACGCTCTGCTACTTTACTGCTATCTGTGGTGGTGTGTGCGTGTGTGAGGTAGACGTCCGTTCAAGGTCATGAGTGTTACCGACCCAAAATAGCACACAAAAATTTACCCCTGGATTACAATACTAATCTGCGTGACCAGTGTAGTGTTTAATTAATTTTTTTCTTATATGGGAGAAAAATATTTCACAAATGGGGCTAGGTATGCAATAACTATTTCCCAAATTTGGCTCAAAATAAGCGATAACATATGGTTTCATAAAACAGCTGATTTTATGTTATAGATTACGTGGTAGAACAGCTGTTTTAATGCATAGGTTATGTTACTTTATTTACATTAATTGCAATTACTTAATAAAAATTAACTAAAATAAAATTTGTCTTTGTTGACCTGAGTAGGAATTGACATTAAACAATGTTTGTTTACAATACGTTTCGCCGGTGTACTTATACAGTGTGCTGTTAAAAAGGCCTACAACCGTTTGCTAAGTAGAACAGGCTAGTAAAATTATCCAAACCTAACGACGCTATGTATGCATGTTATAAAATAGCTAATCTTATAGTATAAAACAGTTCTCCGACTTATAAAAAGCGGGAGACCTACTTATACAGGTTTGCATATCGCTACATTGAGGTTATATATCATTTTGTTTAAAGTGAACAACAGTATTGGTAAAACATTTGTTATTCGTTCGCGGTATATAGCCTAAAATAACTATTCTTGTTCAAAATTTATTTTTCAAAAACTTGATAAAATGTGTGAGTTTTCACAGATTTCTCAAATGATGGTCTGTTTTATGATATTATTTTAAAACTGATTGAAAATGTTAATGACGCATCCGTGGTGTAGGTTTCTCTGTAGGCTACAATTGTCGCTGTTTGCAATACGACTGCTCTTAATGGAGTGTGTATGCTGACGTCACAGAGCCACGGATGATACGGAATTACAGATTCACAGAATTAAACACATACCTTTAATTTCATCGGAAAAATCTCATGATCAGTGTTTGCATGGTTTCAGCACAGTCTCGCAAATTCGCGATTATATAAACGAGAGGTGAATTTTATGTCATCTAAGTGGTTATTGAGTTATAAATGAATTTGGAGAAAAAAACCTTCTAAAAGGTAGATTTAAAACATTTTTGTAGTATTTAGTGATGAGCAATATTCAGCGTTATTATCAGTAGGTGATAGTCACTGATGATGAAAAACGCTGAGGTAAAAACGCATTTACATGTTTATTTTTAATACATGTTCTTTTTAGTTTTTATTTATTTTGATTCCAATTTATTGCTTAAATTTACAAATCTTTGTTTGAAGTTAAATTTATAGTTTAGTGTTAGTTACAAGAACGTATCAATTCAAATGCACGATATTCCTAATCAAAAAGAATCTACGTAAGTTGTAAATATGAACACTTCAGAAAATTGTTTTATGTGCCATTTAAAGCCACGATTAGTTACAAAACATCAAACACTATATATTACACCAACAAAAATCAACCATATGGAAAACGTTGAAAATAAATAATTGAAATCTCTCATAGAAAAATGTCATTTTACATTTAAGGCAGCTAAAAGCAAAGACCTAGCAAACTAAAACCTTAATTGAAACGGTTAGATCTCTGAACGCCAACACAGTAGTGGCATTCAGTAACTTACATTACAACACCCATTATATAGCACAACTAGACCTGAGCAACGGTTAATATGAGTTTAATAAAATTGCGGGTCAAAAAATCAAATTTGTGAACGTTTTGTTGCAAAAAGGAATAATGGATTAGTTTTATCAACTAAAGATAAAATACATTTTAAAAAAATAGATTCCTCAGAGGTATTACATATTCTACCAGGAATTGTTTACGAAATCCTACACTTGAGGAATTTCCTCCATTGAGTTATGCACTAAAAATTCGCAATATTTTGTGTTTTTTCCAGAATTGCAATATACGAATTAGTTTGTATAAATGCCATGTTTTTATCTCTTTAATAACCCTTCCTGTACTAAAACGTGGCACATTCCTCTGTAAAAACACATTCCAGAACACGTCTATGTCCACTACTGTTTACTTCCATAAAATATTATGCATTTTTTAAACCTAACTTTAACATAATTTTGTAGATTTTGACTAAATTTTTAATTTTTTTAGAAATAAAATTTAAATTATATAAAGCTTGTAATATATAAATAAATTATGAACAGTTCTTGTCATGAGAATAACTACATAATACAAAATTAAGTAAAAAAGCTGTGAAAGTTGTATTTAAACAGAAAACTCAGAAGGTTTTGTTTTAAACACTGTCTAAATTTAATAAATGGTAAATAACAGAAAGCTAATCAAATGTTTTTTTAAAAATTCTTCTATTAACTCGTGCTCTCCTGATATATATCTTGAAAAGATTTCAATATTTAATAAAAATACTTTTTTATTCTACCAAACAAGTTCTAATACATTTCTTTTAGTGAATGACAATTGATGTTGATACGGGTTTTTCAAATATTTATTTACTTAAACTTTAAAATTTGTTGGATCCAGCCAGACTGGAACTGAGGATCTTCATGTCCGAAGTCTAGCGCACCTTGTCACTGCGCCAAATTTCCAATAGAAATATATTTTTCAAATATGTATATAAAGAGTTTTTAAGTGAGGTAGGCTATAATATATTATGACGGTGTAAACACTACTATAGGAATATGTAAATAAAATATGATGCGAGAGTAGGAAATTATAAATACCAGTTATATAAAAAAAATTTAGTGTAATTGTTACTTAGCAGATATTTATTTTAGTTACGTTTTTATTAAATAATAACAATATAAATATGCATATGCATATGCCAGAATTACAATATTACGTAGTAAAATAAAAATAAAAATTAATTATTAAAGTTAATTAAATATAGAAATTAATTAAGTTCTTTTAATTAATGAATCATTATTTTCAAAAAATATCTGTATTATCGTCAATTGTCCTCCACTACAACTTTGAAAAAAATGTTTGAACTTGAGTGGATCAATAAAAAGTATTTTATTTAACGATTAAAAATTTGAAAAAGATATATAAATATATGTGGGGGGAGTGTGTACTGATGGAAGCAATTGAAATACATTACTTGCAGATTTCAATACTAGAAATGTTACGGTGAAAACACATTTTCAAAATCAATGAAATAGTTTTAAAAAAACTATTATTTATGAGGGGTGTGTATGGCGACAGTTTATTTATTTTGGTGATAACAGATTTTGTTTTTTTTGGCGAGAAAAAACTTTTATTGTAATAATTTAAATTTATTATGAAATTCAAATAACATATACAGAGAAAACAGTGTTAATATATTACTATGAACATCTTCATGAAAATGAATACATACGAATTAAACTTAAATTGCACGTGTATCTGTCATGTATCCCATCTATAATACATTCATTGCAATGTTTAAATATGTCGTAGAATTTATCTTTACCCTTCTACTAAGCTTTAATTCTGTTACCATTTAATCGTTGTACAATTATTTCTCTTAACACACTCATCTTATATTATATATATATATATATATATATATATATATATATATATATATATTACGTTTTCTTGTTTAATAATTTAAAACAACATAGGTTATTCAAATACAAGAATATTTATTAATTTATATCCAAACCCTTTCGTTGGCAAACAGCACCAACATCATCAGGAAAGGAAATTACAATAATGTAAGCTATAGGCCTAAAACATATGTTAAATTAGAAAGATAAGAAAGTAACATTCGAAATTTTAAAATAATATTAAATCAAAATTATTTTCATACAATGTCAAAATTTATAAGCAAGGCGATGGTCTTGCTATGGGTTCGCCATTATCAAATATATTATCTGAAATATTTTTACAACAAATAGATAATAAAATAAATGAAATTATAAAAATATATGATAAAAATGGTTGTTGGGTTCGCTATGTAGATGTCAAACAATAATAATATAAATTTTACAAATATTTTGGATAAATAAAATAAAATTAATAATAAAATCAAATTTACTTATGAAATTGAAACAAATAATAAAATAAATTTTCTAGATTTAACTATAATAAGAAAACATAAAAAATTTGAATATATGATATACCGTAAGCCAACTTTGACAAACCAAATTATACCAAATAATTCTAATCATCCATATAATCAAAAAATGGTATTTTTATACAACTTAATATATAGAATGCATAAAATACCCATGAATGAAGAAAATAAAATAATGGGAAAAAACATAATTTAACAAATTGCATTAGAAAACGGTTTTAAAAAGAAAACTGTTAACAAATTTAATTATAATATTTTTAATAAACAAAATAATAATTTAATTTGCAATAGAAACAATAATACGATATGGACTTCATTTTTATTTATAAGCCATGAAATAAAAAATATCACCAAATTATTTAAAAATACAAATATCAAAATTGCATACAAAACTAATAACAAAATAATAAACATAATAAATAACAATAATAAAAAAACTAATATGCATGAAAAAGGTGGTGTTTATAAATTAGAATGCGAAAACTGTAATAAAGCTTATATAGGTCTTGGTAATTTTTAACCAAGAAAAAATTAAAAGAAAGATATAAAGAACATTTGAATGTCTATATTAATCCAGACATATATAAATCAAATTTTGCAAATCAAGCATTAATAATGAGCACCAATTTCCAAATATTGAAAATATGAAACTTATAAAAGAAATTAATAAGGGATTAGGAATGAATATATATGAAGCATTCGAAATATATAGACACAATAATAATAACAAATTAATAACAGAACAAATACAAAAAAATTCTAAATTTGATACTATATTCAATGTCTGTAATGTTACAGCAACAAAATAAATTTGGGAATTTGTATAAATTTAGCAACAATTCTATTTCTAGTTTAACATATACCAGATATGTTTACCAGATATGAACTGAATATCTACATGTTTGAAATCATCACTTTGGCACTGATCCAACTTTACTATAGCAAGAAACCCATTACCTAAATATATATATATATATATATATATATATATATATATATATATATAAATATCGCAATATGTTTTCTTGTGTATTAATAAAGAACAAAAGTCAAAATACAAATACAAGAATTATATTTGAATTTACAATTCAAATATAATTCTTGTATTTGTATTTTGACTTTTGTTCTTTATATATATATATATATATATATATATATATATATATATATATAATTATAAAAGAGAGTTTCCTTGCAATAATGTAGCATTACAGGCGATGGACAGAATTATAAATTATATACCTCCATCAGCTTCATAAATTAGAAATTAAAAAAAATAGTAACAAACAATAATTATAGTGTAACACAATATATTCTTTAGAGAGGAAACTGAAAATTGCAAGGAATTTCGCTTTCTATATTGCCACTTGACATTTAGATTTTGTCATATGTATATACATATTTCTATTAAATGTAATTATAAAATAAATAGCAACTAAAACAAAATTTCTTTCGTCAAGTTCGGTAGGAATTGACATTTTTCTATTACTTGTTTTTACACTATAGTGTCTTTGGAAAAGATCCTTGTACACTAACGGCTTGTCTTGCTAATCTTTACCAAGCTGTGGTCAAACAATATCATTTACCCTGAAATAACAGTCCAAAATGTTCACACAAGTTCTAGTACAAGCAGAATAGTTTTTATGTATTTATAATAATGTCATAGATATTTAAATTATTTATGAATATTCTTTCAGATATTTTTTTATCTCGACAATTTTTTTCTTTACTCAAGAAAATATACAACCCAGTAAATCAGTTATGCACTGCCTAATGGATTTACGGCGGCGGTAAACATGCAGCCAGAAGCGCGGAGGTATATATAAGGCATTGGTCTCGGAGCTTAGTCAAACCTCCACCCTCAACCAAGCCATGGCTCTTCCGTCCGTAGCGGCTTTGTTTCTAGTGACTGTGTTAGCCTTCACCCAAGTACGGTAAGTACATCGTCGTCTGACTAACCTGGTTGTAGCTTCTAATTGTAACAAGTTTAGTCTAAACTGAAACACTTAATGTACGTAGAAAGCAATCTCTCCAGTGAGTTGCAACAGCAAAGATTTAGGACTATCATTTAAATTATAGCATAATACAAGTAAACTACATTTACAATAAAACATAATACAAGTAAACTACATTTCTATTCAAACACAATACAAGTAATCTACATTTACAATAAAACATAATACAAGTAAACTACATTTCTATTAAAACATAATACAAGTAAACTACATTTACAATAAAACATAATACAAGTAAACTACATTTCTATTCAAACATAATACAAGTAAACTACATTTACAATAAAACATAATACAAGTAAACTACATTTCTATTCAAACATAATACAAGTAAACTACATTTCTATTCAAACATAATACAAGTAATCTACATTTACAATAAAACATAATACAAGTAAACTACATTTCTATTCAAACATAATACAAGTAAACTACATTTACAATAAAACATAATACAAGTAAACTACATTTCTATTCAAACATAATACAAGTAAACTACATTTCTATTCAAACATAATACAAGTAAACTACATTTACAATAAAACATAATACAAGTAAACTACATTTCTATTCAAACATAATACAAGTAAACTACATTTACAATAAAACATAATACAAGTAAACTACATTTCTATTAAAACATAATACAAGTAAACTACATTTCTATTAAAACATAATACAAGTAAACTACATTTCTATTAAAACATAATACAAGTAAACTACATTTCTATTAAAACATAATACAAGTAAACTACATTTCTATTAAAACATAGTACAAGTAAACTTCATTTACAATAAAATCTAATACAAATAAAATAAATTTAAAATTAAAACAAATAATAGGAATAAAACATTTTTAACCAAATCTGACCAAAGTCAATAGGAAAATCATATCTCGTTTTACTAAATAATTACATTTTTGTTTGATAACTATTAATCTCTGTTAATAACTATTGATTTTTATGTAGGCTAGTGACAGATCACAGAGAACTAATACATGTTTTTTACACGCCTTTTGGGATTTCAAGAGATCTTGAAAAGAAATTAGAAAAGTTGAGCATTAAAAAAACATGACTTATTTATCTGTGAACTGTCTAGGCTATATAAAAAAATAAACAATTACATTAATGTAAACATGCATACAGTAATAATAGAATAACAATAATAAGTGACAAAATAGAAATCGAAATTATTTATTGTTGAAATAATTAAAGATATTTATAGAATTATTACTTGAAAAAACATCAAGTGTGCCCACTACAACTTGCGGATTTGAACTTGAGTGGATGAATAGAAAGTATTTTATTAACGATTGAAATTTTGTACAATATATATAATTGTTCATAGCGAGAGTGTGAAATAATATCAGAAATGAAAATAAATATTATTGCTTATGCAATGTTTAACAATTTAAGCGATGAAAAAACGTAGTGTGTTTAGTAACCTATACGAATGAAAACATTTCTTATAGCTACGCTTTACGGTTGATTCTTTTATAAATATGAAAATCTATTAGCATTTCATATTAATATTTAAAGAATAAACATTTTGACTTTAAATTAAATTCTAAACTCAACATTTAAAACAAATATGTAATTCTAGTATTACTTATTTTAAAATGGTATTTTGTCCTCAGCACCGACCTCTTGTTCTACGGTTCCCCTCTCTATAAATGTGAAAATACTAAACATTTACTTTTGTGGCGTCTCTTCAAATACACTCTGTTTATATTATGAACTTGTTACTGCATCAAAGCTTAGAATATAAAATGATATTTTATAAATTATAAAACGATATATTACATAATTTTTATTCACATTGATAAAGCTAAATTGTGATTTAGTATAAAATATTTTTAAAATTACCAGTTACGAAAATAATGTTTTGAAGTATTTTAAAAATGTTGAAGTGCATTAGCACCACTTCATGGTAGCAAGTAAAAGTTTTGGATATAGTTTAAAAATATTTTTGTGTATTCCTAGGATTTTTTAATATTATATGTAAGTTTTTAAATGATATATATATATATATATATATATATATATATATATATATATATATATATATATAAAGGCTATACAATTTATTTAAATAAGTAGTGTCATTTTGTTTAATCTTAAATTCATTTTGCTTAATCTTTAATTCATTTTGTTAATTCTTTAATTCATTTAGTTTAATCTTTAATTAATTTTGTTTAATCTTTAATTAATTTTGTTTAATCTTTAATTCATTTTGTTTATTCTTTAATTCACTTTGTTTAATCTTTATTAGTAAAACATAGAATATCTTTCCTACAAAAAAACAGTAATCAATAGTAAAAAACTAATCCCAATTACCTCCTCCTTATTTTAAAATGAGGGAGCAATTCTAATATATTACGGATTTATTCACAAAAAATCAAGTTTTTTTACTTGGAAAAATCTACGAACAAGCAAAATTGTTTTTAACCTAACATTATCACTAAAATTATAGTAAGCTAGACCTTTTTGCTTTTGGGTAGAGCAAGAGTGTTTATGGAATAGGTAGATAAATCATTCCTAACAATGCCGATAGGAAATAGTACACTATTTAGAAATGTCAAAAACATCTGTTTTATTCAGTAACAATAACAGCTAATTGCGATCATAGCATTTGAAATGCTACCAACATTGCAAAAATCAATTTTCAGATGGAATCTACATTTTAACTGCATGTTTTCCAATCAGTTGATATTCTAATTATTAATATTAACAAGACGTACTTGTTTTTTAAAATTATTTATCCATAATTAAATTATTGAAATAAATTTAGTTTTATATGGGAGAGAAACGTTTCACAAAATGGGCAAGGTAAGCAATGTAGTTATTTCGTTCCTTTTGGCTAAAAACTAGTGATAACATATGATTTCATAAAACAGCTGATTTTATGTTAGAGGTTATGTGGTAGAACAGCTGTTTTAACGCATAGGTTATGTTACTTTATTTATAATAATTAAAAATACTTAATAATGAGTAATTGAAATACTAATTTTCTTTGTTGCTCTGACTAGAAATTGACTTTATTATTTTTGTATACTTGTTTAATACTTAGTTCGAGTGTTTAAATAAAAAATAATACAATAATCTTATACGTGCATTTGGCAGGTGCAAGGAATTCAACGTATACTGGAACTTGCCGACAGTTGTCTGTAAGGTGTTCAACGTGTCGTTCAAAGATGCTGGCAAAGAGTACGGGATCATTCAGAACAAAAACGACGAATTCAGAGGCGATAAGGTGGTCATCTTCTACAACCCGGGTCTGTTCCCGCTTGTGAAAAACTACACCCACAACTACACGGCCAAAGTGCAGAACCTGGACTACATCGTCCTGGTGAACGGCGGCATCCCGCAGGACGCCGACATCTCCATACACTTTGAAGCTTTCCAGAAGCAGATCGAAACGGAGATTCCCGACCCCCTTTTTGATGGTGAGTTATTGTTGTTTTAATTTCAATTTATCCGTTTGTAAACTGCCTTAATTTTATTTAGGGAACTAGTGTTGTCAGCGTAATCAGATTGTTATCATTATATACAATCAGAAGTGTAATGCTTTAGCGAGATATGTCGGGTTAGGGTTACTTATCAGATAATATTTATGGTATTTTCGGAGCTATGCAAAGCATCCCTTAGCAAATTAAACATAAGGCTAATATTCCTAAAATTTTCGATTTCGTAAAATTGTTCTTCCTATTCTAGATTCTTGAGTTGATTCCCAATTTTAGGTTAAATAGGCCTACATGATATTCTGTAATTATAATTTAGTTACATCTAGATCATATGGTGAAACCTATTGAAAGATTAGTTTTAATGTAATAGAGTAGAAAAACTGGTCATCCTGGGATTATGTATAGGAATTGCTGAAAGCGTGAAACATATAAAGGATAAAAGTGATAAACGTACGAGAAATGCTTCTGATTTGTTACGTCATAAATATTAATAATATTTCCAATATCTCAACTTGCCATTTTCTTTA
This sequence comes from Prosapia bicincta, assembly GCA_036971475.1. Classification (NCBI taxonomy): domain Eukaryota; kingdom Metazoa; phylum Arthropoda; class Insecta; order Hemiptera; family Cercopidae; genus Prosapia; species Prosapia bicincta. The sequence goes on along the minus strand of JBAIZL010000201.1, from coordinate 66,680 downwards.
TTTTTTCAATTTATTTTAAGCAATTAATACATACATAACACATAGTTATTAATTAATTATTTTTCCAATAAATTAAACCGCTCACATATTTTAACAATTATAAGAACCAGAATTTGAATCGGATATTGACGATGACTCCTGAAATCGATAATCGGAATCAATTCATCTTATAAATACATTAACAAATATTTTTACAGAATTCACGATACAATTCTTTAACTAGAACTCGTTTTCGGCAACCATGTTTTCCTCGTCGCTGATTACTTTTCATTCACTGATAATCTAGAAGAATACCTCTTTATATATTTAGATGAACTAAGTTTGAGTTTTATTTCGAATGTAAGTATAGACTTTTATGACGACAATTCGTCTTCTAAATACAAATAAGGGATATTTATATATATATATATATATATATATATATATATATATATATATATATGCGTACGTGTGTGTGTGTGTGTGTGTGTGTGTGTGTGTGTATGTGTATGTGTGTGTGTGTGTGTTTGTGTGTGTCTGTGTGTGTGTGTGTGTTTAACTTTGTTCGATTTAAAAAAATAATAATTTCTTGTAGTTTGTTGTTTGGTTATGTAAACTTAATTATTACAACTGTATTCATTGAATTACATATTCATATTCTCCTTGTATTTGGATATTGTTTTTTTTCTCACGATTTAATCGCGCCACACCCGGTTGAGAGTTGCATGCATATCTAAAGCTTCTCAAATAAAAATTGCTTGAATCACTTTCGTCACATTTTGAGATGAGGAAAAACCCCCTGCAGGTGGTCAGCTTTTGGGCTAGAATTGTCTATACCATAGTAAAAAGCGAGTTTTTAAATCAAGGGATAACAGCTGTTACCTTCATTACACATAGGTTATGTTACCTAATATATTGTAGATTATTAAGTTGAAGTGTTATTGCTCAATGATAAATATGTACAGGACAGCATTATACATTGCTAGCATAATTTTTTGAAACTGAAGATAACTGCTTATTCTGGTGGAGAAATATTGCAACATATCCGACATATCCACCCGCTATTCTAGCATCAGGTTCTTATAAAAAAAAGTAAACATATATTGCAATCTTTTACAACGTAAGAGCGTGGAATAGCAACATATTAAAATCGTTTCTAGCAATTGCTTTTGTGATGCAGAAATAAAAACTTTCACTACAACAAAATTGTACTAGCATTAATTAACTATAATGAAGTAAAATCAAATATTTAATTTAAAATTGCTCTAGTAAAAACACTTTTCGGCTTGACTGACTTTGATTTATAATCAAGTCTAATTGAATTCATTTAAATATATTTGTTTTCAGTAATTTTTAAAACCTTCTATACATTCTATTTAAAAATCTATCAACATCAATTTTGAAGTTTCATTTTTGTAGCATTGCTTTGCAAATACTACATTTCTTCTACAAAATAATAAAATATTATATTATTATTGATTATCGTTTTACCTGTTTACCACTTTACATATATAAATGGGTCGTACATTTAAAGGTAAAATACACACTGGATATAACGTTCTGAGTTTGGTGAGGCACTTGGAGATGAATAATATTACGGTAGGTATGGAAATGTCTGACGGCCTGACGATGAAGACAAACTAGTTTCCGAAACGTTGCCAAAGATTGCAAATAAATAAATTATACTTGTCTGACAAATCAATTGCCTTTTTTTGCTTCAAATTATCACTATCCTTATTTAAACTGTCTTTTCCAAATTTAATACAGACTTGTAGCAAGACTTTAAGACCCTCATTAAACCAGGGCATTTTGGTTTCCTTTCAGGGCTGGCTATCATTGATATGGAACAATGGGGCGCCACATGGGCTCAGAACTTTGGAAACCAGGAAGTGCATAGGATTCTGTCACGTATGAAGGTGCAGAAGAAATATCCTACTTGGACTACTGCGGAAGTTGAACAAAAGGTAATACATATATATATTGATTTATTTATAACTTACCTTGGGCTAGAATTTTGTAGCACAGGCAAGACGTAACTTTACCCTGTCAACTAAGCTGAGAAATAAAGAGGGTAGAAGCATAGAGAGATAAAGAGAGAAAGAGAGAGAGAGAGGTAGACAAAAAAAGCATTTAACCATTAGTGTTAACTTTCCTTCCTAAGATGATATTAAGCAAAACACTTAACGCAAATTGTGTTGTATTTTCAGGCCAAATATGATTATGAAAGAGCGGCCTACAGGTTGATGTACACTACACTTGTGTTCGCACAGGCCCTGCGCCCTAACGGCAAATGGGGCTACTATATATACCCCCAGTGCTACAACACACCAGGCGTAGGAGTTTGCAGCAAAGGAGCGCAGGCAGAAAATAATCAGTGAGTACTAAATATTGTGTAATGTTATAAAAATCCAACTGTTCCGTATAGTTATCCCTTATACCTACCGTCATATTGGCAAATAGCATTTAAATATTTTTAACTCTAGTAGTGCGGTAGTATGTTCACCCGTTGCTCGAGAATGCATCAGGGCAACGACACTGAACACGCGATTGGTGGTTATCTCCTTACCTACAATACCACCTGATGTAATTTTCTAAACTACTTTGAAAAATATCACTAGAATTATCGTTGAATATTTATCCCACATGCATGTGATAAGGGCTCTCCTTAAGAAATATTTTCATATACATTATTAATTTTGTACACACACACACCATGACACATAATATTAAACAATAGTTACTATTTTATACAATTGGTTATATTAGATAGCTCTATGTTCATAAATACATCATGACTTGATCTTTAATGAGTTTTTATTTGTTTTATTATTTTACTTGTGTATAAATATAATCGTTAAATCGTCGATGACGACAAGTTAGTTGAAACGAGTTCGTTGTATTAAAAAATAGAAATAAGCGTATGTACCAAACCATATCTGATCACTGCCTACGACTTCGAGTATTTGTTTTTGCTGTAAAGGTGAAATCGATTTAAGTACGGATCGCTTTTGTCCCTTATACATTCATTTATAGTCACGTTTATAATTAAAATCCGTATACTTATAATTTAGGCCTACTGAATAATATTTTATTTTTTTGTAAAACAAAAATCAATTTTTTTCAGAAGCTCAAAATATATTTCTTTTAAATTTCCAAAAAATTAATAGCAATCAACCACTAATGTGTTTTGTGTTGCCAGGTTGGTATTACTGTGGAAAAGATCTGGAGCTTTATTCCCCAGCGCGTACATCGGATTCACCGGCAACGTTACTGACAATGCGTTAATGATGAAGGGCCGCGTGAACGAGGTGACGCGCGTACAGCAGCTCGTAGGGGCCAACAGCCTCAACCTACCCTACATCAAGCTGGTATATTACTTCAGAACCGATTACCTGCGTGAGGTGAGTACAGGGTCTAACCTCTTCGGCCTGAGCATTACTGTCGTGTCCAGTCAGCCAGTCTGAGTACAATGCTCTTACCTAAACTCCTCAGCTTGTCAGTCTTTGTATTATTGACATACCCTACCTCTTCAGTCGGTCAGTGTGTGTATTATTGACATACCTTACCTCTTCAGTCAGTCAGTGTGTGTATTATTGGCATATCTAACATTTTCAGTCAGTCAGTGTGTGTGTGTGTGTGTGTGTGTGTGTTATTGGCATATCTAACCTTTTCAGTCAGTCTGTGTATTATTGACACACCTTTCCTCCTAAGGCAGTCAGTCTGTGTATTATTGACATACCCTACCTCTTCAGTCAGTCAGTGTGTGCATTATTGACATACCTTACCTCTTCAGTCAGTCAGTGTGTGTATTATTGACATATCTAACATTTTCAGTCAGTTAGTCTGTGTATTATTGACACACCTTTCCTCCTAAGGCAGTCAGTCTGTGTATTATTGACATACCTTACCTCTTCAGTCAGTCAGTGTGAGCATTATTGACATACCTTACCTCTTCAGTCAGTCAGTGTGTGTATTATTGACATATCTAACATTTTCAGTCAGTCAGTGTGTGTGTGTGTGTGTGTGTGTGTGTGTGTGTGTGTGTGTGTGTGTGTGTGTGTGTGTGTGTGTGTGTGTGTGTGTGTGTTATTGGCATATCTAACCTTTTCAGTCAGTCTGTGTATTATTGACACACCTTTCCTCCTAAGGCAGTCAGTCTGTGTATTATTGACATACCTAACCTCTTAAATCAGCCAGTCTGTGTATTATTGACATACCTTACCTCTTCAGTCAGTCTGTCTGTGTATTATTGACATACCTTACCTCTTTGGTCAGTCAGTCTGTGTATTACTGTAATACCTAACCTCTTTGGTCAATCAGTCTGTGTATTATTGACATACCTGAGGAAACAAGCAATTTAGACCTTCAAATATTCCGCCTCAGGTACTAATATAGTGATGAATGGCCAAATTTGTACTGTTGGAGATAATATAGCTTTTGTCAATATTATTAAAGATATTAAAAATATTTTAAACATTTTGTATTATAATTATGCAGGAAGACTTAGACGCACTTCTGCGGGTGCCCAAAGAGGAAGGGGCAGATGGCGTTGTTGTCTGGGGCTCCTGGAACGATGTGAATAGTAAAGAGAAGTGTCTGCGCTTCAAGGATTACTTGGCTACCACGTTTGGGCCATTGGCGCGCCAATACATCTCCGCAAATAACTCAGTCGATATCCCAACAGATAGAATAACTAACCTTTAGTGTATATGTAAGAAAATATACCCAAATATGTATTCTTTAAATATAAAGCAAATAATTCAGTGATGTACTAAAATATATTTCACGCAGATATATATAAAGCTTTTTATTTTAAATTTAATCCCCAATGTTACTCCAATCCTTTTATCGTTAGGGCGTTGCTTTACTTGTATATCCCATCGCCTTTAAAAGGACATTACACATTTCCACCTACATTATACATCTACCTTACATTATAGAGGGAAGTAAAGTAACTACCTAGACTTATGGAGTCACTAAGCTAGAATCTTGTTGAGAGTAGGTCTATATCAGCTGGGTGACCCTGCACACACGGGCCATAATAACTATATCCCCACCAACGGCCTCTTAACCCTACTTATATCCTAAACCATTTCTTAAACCTATTAACTCATTCTATCTGAACGCTTTAAAACAACAACCAAAATAAAATCTTATGAACAAAGTCTAACTTTACAACCAAAACAAAAATATATTACTGTTGTCGTTTTTACCAGAAAGTGTTTTGAGGTTTCAGGTTCAGATAAAATCGCAACACGTTGTAAATGAAATGGCTGTTACGCAGATTTCAGCTCTGTTACAATTCGAAATTATTAAGTAAAACTAAATACAGACGTACAATTAAAAAACAAGTAAATAAATTTTTAAATAAATTTACTTCATCTGTTTGGAACTCCAAGATATAATTTCAGCTTTATTTAATAAAAGAAATAAGTTTGTACGAGCTACATTTGTATTAAAAGGTATGAAACGGATAAAAAAGGTAACTCTACATAGCTTTATGCCATACAAAGGTACTTCTTTTAAGCAAATTACATTTAGGTTTTGAAATAACAACGTAATAGGAAACTGTTATGAGTAAAATAGTTCAACGTACCTTGGAAATGCTAAGACCGTAAAACATTCACAGACCGCCTATTATGCTAAGTTGAATAAATTGTAACAATAGTATTTTAAACACTTCATTCACGACAAACTCTACTGTTTGTTTTCAGAACTAATGGGAAACTTTCTTCAATAACTAAACATTGTTGCTACTCAACGATTGGCTGTGATTACCTTGGAAGCCCCTCCTACAAATAGAACTATACCAATAAAGTTTTTCCGAATTTGAAAGCTAAGTGCAAAATTAAAACTTTAACTGTTAGAGTTTAATGAGGCTAACTTATAATTATCATAATTAAAACAAAGGTTAATTATAAAGATTTTGTAAGTACAAAATATTAAGGGATGAAATGAAATTTTGTTTCAGATGTGTCAATATGTTAGAAACTAGCGAAACCATTCAGACATTTTAAGCAAAAAATATATGATGACGTATAAGCCTTAGGCTAGAAGTTGCTATCGCACAACCAATTTATTGTACATATTAACTGTTACATAGGACATGTTACACTTTTTGGTAAGTAAATCACTTAAAAATAATTGTAAAATAATTTCCTGTAATATATAAATAAATATGTTAATGTTAATAGCAGATAAATAACGTATGATGATTTAGATACAACGTTATACCAATGTGACCACATATGCGGCTTCATTGTTCTTTAAAGACTTTTAGCGGACTATAAAGAAAGATTCAATGAAGGTAGCTTCGAAATATTCATTATATTATTGTATATCAGAATTCTAGTTTATAATATGCCATTTCTGAGCATAAATGTTAACATTATTTCCACACAACTGTTGTTTAAGTGTAGCAAGAAGTACGACTCTCTTGGCGTACTGGGGGACTATATAGGGATATGAAACTCCGTGGTAGATTATATATAAGTATGGTACGATATCCCTCAAGTGTAAGATATGATTGCGTAACTAAAGTAAACCATTGTTTGTTGGGGTGGTAAAATGACTAGAAGCCGTTATATCCCCTTGTAAGAAAAAAAACGAATGGGTAAATGGACATATTTATGAATAGATAAAGAACATAATGAGGCCCTGGGAAGATGAAAACAATATAGAAAATCCTTTGCAAGAATAGGATAAAAAACTACAAACAAACAATAACTAGTGACCGAAACCGAGAAAATACTATACTGAACTTCTCACTCCAGCCGACACCACTGCTTAATCACTCTATTATATTTAGATGTCTTACAGAAAGTTAATGGGCCATATATATCTTTATTTATTTAAGTTGTAAGTATCGACAGTCGACAAATATCCCTCATAAGTCTAGTCTTGTCTGTGGCATGTCAGAAAATACACTCTCTTAAGCAAACATTCAATCAATTTATAACGACTTTCAAGACTATCTGATCTACTCCTTTAACAGCAATAGGTCGACGAAATAAATAAATTACTTTTTATTCTCTATTTTAGGTTCCGTCTATTAGTATAGCAATCTCTCTCTCTCTCTCTCTCTCTCTCTCTCTCTCTCTATATATATATATATATATATATATATATATATATATATATATATATATATATTAGTGTTATTTAACATTGTTCAATATTATTCCTTTGCACTGAATTTATAGTTAATATAAGTTAATTGTAAACAATTATTCCACCTTTAAGTGCAATCAATTTTTATCTCGAATCACATCACACTCACACACACACACACACACACACACACACACACATATATATATATATATATATATATATATATATATATATATACCAGTCGAACGTTTTAAGGAAAATAACTTTGTGTAGCAAGACACGTGCTTTACAAACCTGTATACATGGTCTTCTAAACGTTTTTAATTGGCAGAATGTTCTTATACTCAAGGTTAAGAGAGAAGTGCAACACTATGAAATATAATACATAATATATGTTTGCAAAATATATTAAAAGAGACAATTATGAGTAAAACTAATTAAAGTGGTAAAATGTTTTACATGTTACTTACTTTATAATTTTTTTAGTTTGTGTATATTAGCTAAGTACAAATGTTGAGTAGGTTTAAAGATCCATACGGGGAGGACGGGAGGTAATGCTATAGAGGAGGGGAGTGAGTAAACGTATAAGGACCAAACACTACAGCATCAAAAATATAATACATATTATATATCTCAGTATCTAAAAAAATTATCCAATCAACCCCAGTGCCCCTAAATTTATAATTATCTTAGCAGCAGTGGAGGTATTAGTGGGGAATTGTTTATGAAAAGTCACCGCTGCTTGACCATTGTGTGTAACAGGGTAGAAATGATACAATATCGAGCTCACTAAATCACCCAGTGAATCTGTCACCATTTCCAAGCCCTCAACAATTCGTTGGTCTTTGTATAGATCAATTTCTTTGTCCAGGCGTATCCAAATTCCAAGACCTCTGCTGATAACAACGCCACCATTAACTCTGTTATAAAAATTGTTTTGATCAAAATCGTAAACGAAACTTCCGGTATGATTTTTTTCTTCGTGAAATGTTTGAATTTTTCGTGGCTTTACTTTATATTTCGGTTTCATATCTCTTTTCACCATAGCAACTCGTTTAGGATTGTGCAGTTTGCCAAGGCCAATACTCTGCCTGTATTCCAGCTGTTTTTCCGATATTTTTATTTCCGTATGACTCTTATGCATATGGTCACCAAACATTTGATTCTCGTATAAATGTTCCTCCGATTTAAACATGTTGGATAGCGAAGTACAGTCTCCTGTCTGCGTCGCACAGAACAACTGCAGGGTGGAGATCAGCAATAGTCCAAACATTGCGGAGCAATGTGTGTTGCCAACCTAAAAAAGCAAAAATACATTGTCAGTGTTGGTTGAACTGCGATGCTTTGAATCTGGAGGAAAAGCACCCACATTGTAGCGATGGCTTGACATATCTTACAGCATTGCTACCTAATTAGAAACAATGAAATATTTCATGCTAAACAATCGTATGTTGTAACATGCGACAATAGATATTTCATAGAGACAATAAAAGTTAACAGATATAAATGAAATTTAAATCTTACTTAATTCATGCAGTTTTATTTAAGGTTGTATTTAAAATAAATTTTAGGTCACTTAATATTGAAATCGTAGCCTTAATATTAATAAGGTTGTGGTTTAGTCTCCTAAAAGTTGGCAGTCCAGTCATTCTCCTAGAAGGATGTTTCTCGCTGGAATTACGAAATCGCTCAGAAATGCGTTGTGACTGAAGTTTCACAAAGTCTATCTTAGATTAATACATATCCAAAAATCCAACATAAAAGTCTTCTTGCGAAGATGATGAAATACCTATCTTTATGATGTGTTACTATCATCAAAGGACATATTTATGTAGAAAGTGTTCAGCTGTGCGTGTATGTATTTAAGCGTTGTCTTTTTTTTACGTCACTATATATTCTGAAACCTCCGGACTTACTGAAATACGCCTACAGCCTCTTTAGTTACAAATGGTTTTATTTTGGAAAATACGAAAGTAATCTAAAGCACAAAGATTAAAACCAATACATTGGTTTAATAGTGTTGTTTAAACCAGTAGTAATATATTTTATCATCGAAAATCATTCACCTCTCTTATTTACAACAACAACAAAACTTGTAAATAATGTCTTATTTCCTTTAAAAAAAAAACATGTACTCAAAACTACTTGTGACTTTTATAGGTGGAATATTTTTCTCTAAAAATATAACTCTCTCTCTCTCTCTCTCTCAATATATATATATATATATATATATATATATATATATATATATATATATATATATATATATATATATACAGACGCGGACACGCAGGCGAATCTATGGTTGTTTATAGGTACGAGCACTTGCGTGTGCTTTTAAATTTTAGAAAAATGAATCCATGATTATCATGTTTTGTATATGTTTATACGTATTACATAGGTTTTAAAATATTGAGTAAATATTCTATGAGTTTACGTGTAAATAAAAGAAATACCGATTACATTTTCTAAATGTATTTAAAAATGATTTAAAATAGTAATGATTTAGTAAAATGACCAACATAATAGCAAGAAAACTAGTTCAAAAGTTTTATAATAATTTAAAGACACCAACTTACCCACACGACGAGATTCAAAATAATGCCTATTCTGACGTATTTAGGAAGTTATCTAATGGACCATTAAATAATTTATCGCATTTTATGAAACATGCAATAACATTTAACACTTAGATAAGTAAAGTTTGCGAGTCTTTCAAAAACTTGATAAAATATGATTTGTTAAACTATCTATCACCACTTATTGGTTTAGAAATGTATTAATAAAATAATTTATTGATTTCAAAGTCATTTTCCAAATGCTCGCACTCACATAACTACAGATAAACACACACACAGGCACCACAGACACACACATAACCACACACACACACACACTTACAAAATTATAGATACATATACAGACACACATAACCACATATACAAACACACACACAAACACACACGCACTCACGCACGCACACACACACTCACACACACACACACACACACACACACACACACACACCTAAATAAATATAGATACACACACAGACACACATACCCACATATACAAACACACACACACACACAGATACCACAGACACTCACATAACCACATATACAAACACACAAACGCACACACACACACACACACACACAGACACACACACTTACATAATTATAGATACACACACAGGCACACATAACCACATATTCAAACACACACACACAGGCACACACACACACACACACTCAAGTGCACACACACACATACTTAAATAAATATAGATACACACATAGACACACATAACCACATATACGAAACACACATTTACACATATACACTCACGAGCACGCATACACACACACACACACACACACACACACACACACACACACACACACACACACACACACACACTCATGCAAACACACACACACACACACACACACACACGCACACTTACTTAAATACACACATACACACACATAACCACATCACAAACACACACACACACGCACACTTACTTAAATACACACATACACACACATAACCACATCACAAACACACACAGATATACTCTGGAACGAACCCCAACACTTTACTTCAACGTAAAGCTGATGCGTTCATCCTTAAAATCACCTAGCACTCTTCCTCATGAGAGTTTGACTAAAATGTCATTGTTAATACTTATAGACACACACGTTAGTATTTAGTCACTGCTAAAAACAAACATGGACTATGCAAGTAAACACCTTATCAATAATAGCATCTCATATATTCGCCATGTTATTCAGGGAATCTTAGTTTGTCGTGCAAAATATGATCCTGCATAACTTACCTTTTGGAGGCTCCTGTGTTATTTTAAAGCGGAAAGCTCCATTGAAATTTGACTCTGGATAAAATAGATGTTAGAGTGTCACAATAGGCATTGATTTAATTACATGTGCTATTTACGGTATCATAAAATAGCTATAGTTTGACAACCATTAGTTTTGTTAGTTGGAACGAAACCTAGGGTTTTTGTTTATTTAACAACTCTGGATGCTTTTATTAACTATTTGAACAGTGTTTTGAATAATCAAATCAATTACCTAAGGTTTTACAAAATAATAACAACACATGACATAATAGTCTTTTTTCAAAGTTTGTACCAAAGTTTTTAGGTTTTTATATTTTAAAAAAATCAGTCAATATTAGAATACTATAAGTCTATAACTTTCAAATAATGTTTTTATGTTTTAATTTATATTCCTTTATTATTCTTTTAATATTACTTTAATATATTGTTTCAATATTATCTTTCAAATTTTCATATAACAATTTTTTTATTTTTTGAGTAGTTTGTTTTAATCTGTTTATTTCAATTCTTCCAATGCTGTATAGTTTCTTATTTCTTAAAGTTCATGTACTTTGAAAGCTTACAGTTCTTTGTATAGTTTCTTATTCTAATGTTTTTTGTGAAATAAATTAAAATTTTACACTTTTATTTATGATTTAATCATTTTAATTTGCATACGTTATTCTTCGTGCATGTACATATTTGTGTCATTGTAGAAGACTATTAGAAAATATTTCTTTAATTTGGATTAATTTTTCTATGTGCAGTTTCTTTGAAGTTAAATATATTTACAGAATTTGATATTAATCAAATTTCCCTCTAACCACATATATTTTCCCTCGATAAGGGTAAGCCCTAGGGTAAGATATTTTCCCTAGGGTAAGCTATCTCGATAGAATATTGTGACATAACATGTCCGATGTCTTCTTTGATAGCACAACCACAAGGGTGGGATATCCGGGTTCTTCAACCATTAATTCACCAAATAATCAATAATCAGAACTTTTATTCATTTTGAGGACCTAGTGAAACCTCCTACGGCGTCTTTTTGCTTAACAAGACTATGGGAGTACAAATCTTGTTTGAAAGTCGATTCCCTTTGTTCTTGCTGTACTTATCACCACCACAAACATCACCGACCTTGGACCTTTCACCACAAATATTTCCTATAGTGGAAGTAAGGACCGTTAATTTCTGCTTTAAGAAAACCTCTTAGATTGCTGGTATTCCGGTACCATCTACGTGGACTTTGATATTTAGGGTTTTTGGGTGAGGTGAAAAATATGCATTACCTTGGGTGACAACTGTAGTCTAGTTTGTACGATTTTTCCACTTGCTCAATCACCTTATCAGGGATATTTTTCTGATCTACTTGTAAAGACTGCAACCCTATTGAGAGTGTTTGCCAAAGCTCTCGACTCCAATTCAAAAATTGCATTACTCAATTACTTACTGAATAAATTAATTGAATTACTTTTATGTATTACTCATTAAAATTTAGAATACTTTATTCTTCTTGCATGTATATAATTGTGTCATTGTAGATGACTTAGATCGAAAAAAAAATTTCCCTCTAACCACATATATTTTCCCCTTTGAGGTTACACAATATTGTATACGAACCTGCATACACTTTTCACTTTTCCGTGTCACAGTTATACGTTTCAGAATGTGCATTTCTTCAGGGTGCAGGGTTGCAACATAACGACAAATATATTCTTGCCAAATAAATGTTTACAAACAATAAGGAATACAAATAATTAGTATGGTAATATGTTTTTACAAAGAATTTCTTTATTATTCTCTTTAATCAGTTTATACTATCCTAGATGTACACTTACTTAGGGAGGGACCAAACTTCAGTGGCTTGAATATAAAAGGGTTAATATATATCGCGTTAGCAAAAACATTTCCTTATCTAGAAGTCAAACCATAAATTTATAAATATATTCCCAATGTACACATACGACCTATCATAATAATTCATTCCATTTTTTTGGAAAGTCACCGTATCGGAACCTTTGGATATTACAGGGTAGAAGTGAAACAGTACCAAGCTCACTAAGCCGTCCAGGGAATCTCTCAGCGTTTCCAATCCCTTGGAAATTCGTTGGTCAGAGTATGAATTAATTGTTTTATTCAGTTGTAGCCAAATTCCAAACGCTTGGCTGATGATAAGGCCAGCATTTACCCTGTTGTCAAAATTTGTCGGGTCAAATTCATTAAGAAAATGTCCAGTCCAAATAACATATTCTGTATCTTTGTGAAGCCTTGGAAGATTCTCTGGTTTTATAACTCTACGATAAGTTTGGTTTTGTTTGATATGTTTCTTGTGCATTTTGCCAAGATCAATATTTCCAGATCTTCTCTGCCCGGATTCCAGATGTTTTTCCGGTTTATGTAGTTCCATACGGTTTTCTGGCTTATTTCCAACAAACATTTGCTTCTGGTTAATTCGTTCCTGCATTTTTGTCACGTTGGATACCGAAGTACAGTCGCCCATGTGTGTCGTCCAGAACAACAGAAGGGAGCAGATTAGCAATAGTGCAATCATTGTGGAGCAATGTTAGTTTCCAACCTGAAAAAACAACAAAAAAATGATCAGTGTAGATTGAACTGTAATGCTTTGAATCTGGGGACAAAGCACCCACATTTTAACTATAGTTTAAAATTTCTTGCATTATTGTTTACCTAATTAGAAACAATGAAATACTTGATACTAATCTATCATATGTTTTAACACAACAAAGGGTACCTTGTAGAGACGTGAAAGTTTACTATATTACGTGTAAATAAAAGTTTTAATTGGAATAAATTCTCTGCGTTTTAAATATTTTTGGGTTTTAATTAAAATATATTTCACGTAAGTTCATTGAAAATAGTTAACGTTTTCAATTGTAACCCAAATATTAAACCCCTAAAACTGGCAAACCAGACCTTCCTCGGACGTCTCCTCTTACGGATCGCACTGGAATGCCTATGAAGGACATTAAATATGACGAATGTTAGAATAATTTATATCGAAAGCTCGAAAACAAACGTCTTGTTGGTAAAATAATAGAATTATTAGATCTATAATTTCTGCAGTGAAAAAGGCGCCTATGTATTCGGAACGTGTGCAGGTAAACATATCTGGTATGTATTTAGTTATTGCCTTTGGTTTACGTCACTAAATACTCTGATCATCCGGTCTAACTATGCTATGCATATGCGTCACTTTGGTTAGAAATTGCTTAATTTGCAAAAATATAGAAACTGTATAAATCACAGAATTTATACACACACACACACACACACACACACACACACACATATATATACATATAGAACAGAGGTTATTCAAATAGAAGAATATTTACTAATTTATATTCAAAGATTTTCGTTGGTAAATAGTACCTAGATCATCATAAATAAGTAATAAAATAATGCCAGCTGTAAGCCTAAAACATATGTTAAATTAGAAATAGAATTGTTGCTAAATTTATACAAATTGCCAAGTTTATTTTGTTGCTGTAACATTATTGACATTGAATATAGTATCAATTTTAGAATGTATTTGTTCTTGTATTAATTTGTTATTATTACTGTATTTATATTTTTTGATTTATATATGTCTTCATACCTATCCATTCGTAATCCTTTGTTAATTTCTTTTAAAAGTTTCATACTTTCAATATTTGGAAGTTGGTGCTTATTAATAATACAATGATTGCCAAAATTTGATTTATATATTTCTGGATCTATATAGGCATTCAAATGTTCTTTATATCTTTCTTTTAATTTTCTTGGTTTGATCTATATAGGTTTTATTAGAGTTTTTGCATTCTTATTTATAAACACCACCCTTTATATGCATATTATTTGTTTTATTATTGTTATTTATTATGTTTATTATTGGGTTATTAGTTTTGCATAATATTATATTTTTCATTCCTGATGATGTTGGTACTATTTACCAACGAAAAGCTTTAAATATATTTTCATAAATGAATATAATCTTGTATATGAATAACCAATGTCGTTTTAGATTATTAAACAAGAAAACATATATATATATATATATATATATATATATATATATATATATATATATATATATTTATTTATTTATTTATTTACTTATTTATTTAATAAAGCGATATTAGGACATTTCAGTTTCCTTAGTAATAAGGAATACAAATTGTATTACCTGATCCTGTAAACGAGGAAACCCAATAAATAGTGCTATTACGTCATACATATCTTTTATGATTACCCCAAGTATTTTAAAAAACTTAATAGAATCCAGTAATAACATACTCATTTCCTGTTAAGTTTTTACTCCTTTTATATATAACAATAAACTTCAAGTCATATTTATATTTTACTGCAAAATAAAATTATTGGAAATTTACTGGAAAATACTTGTGAGCATTTTCATGATGTATATTTTTTTAATAAAAATTACTCCCACACACACACACACACTCCCTCTCTCTCTCTCTCTCTCTCTCTAACACACACTCACACACACACACACACACACAGACAAAAACACACACACAAACACACGCACACACACACACACATATATATATATATTTTTAAGATCAAATAATATACACAAATACAGGAATATTTAATTTATTGAACAATAAACTCAAAGCTTTTCGTTGGTTTACATTACCAACATCTTCAGGAGTTACAATAGTAAGAAAGCTTTCTATATTACAAATATATTATTCGTATGAAATAAAATTGACCAAACAAACCAACTATTCATATTTGTTCAATAATGTTAAAGAAACCAACTTACCCCTTCGACAAGATTCTAAGTAATGAAAGATCCTGGTGTTTTCCAGATTTAGGACGTTTTCTGTAATTGGTCGTTAAATTAATTAACTTTTTTATAGCAAATGCAATAAAATAAGACTATTAACGAATTACAGCTTGCGATTGTTTGAAAATATTGATAAAAATCGAATTTTTGAACTACACACCTCGTAAATTATTGGTTTAGGAATTTGTCGTCAATTGAATTATTATGATTGCGTAATAACTATCTTAAATCTTCACCACTACACACACACAAACACACGTGCGTGCACGCGCGCAGTCACGATTACGTTTCCAAGTTCTGGATGATGTATAGTATGCTAAATATTTTAAATTCGATATTTTATTACGATAACTTTGAAAAGGTAAAAAAACAAATCTTTTAAAACATTTCAAATAAAAAAATTAGGAAACTTTTAGGTTTTGATAAAGTAAAAACTCAAAAGGAATTTGAAATTGTATTTTTAAAACAAAGCTGTTTTGGATGAAACAGAAATGAGTACTTGGTGAAGAAAGGCGGGAGTTTAGTTTGCTAAACGACAATCTGTGATCAGCGGGAGAAAATCGCAATAAAGTAAAGAGTCGATTAGGTGCACCGATCAGATTAAAGCGCTAAGATAAGACACATAAATTGTCAAAAAATGAAAAGGATGTTGGAAAGAATAGAGGGGAAAGTAGTTACATAACATCTGTCACAACACTTTGAAAAAAAATGTTATCATAAAGGCTGCGATTTTGTCATTTTACAGTTATAAATAACTTATAGGGATCGAAAAAATAACAACTATGCCCCAACGATATATTTCGCCATTAAAACAATATGAAAAACATCAATGGCTGCGATGGCAAGTCGGAGATTTTTCTCGTTGGCAAGTTATTTATAGTTAGGCTTGACGTAAAGAATAATTATTTAAATTAAACCAACCAAATGACAGTTGATACGCCTGGCTATCATAGAGGAATATTTAAGATTTAATAAAATGTAGACAATAAAATTAAAATATGGTAAATAGATTAATTTCAACTGGATGCTGTAATATTTACGCTACAAACACTTGAGTAAAAAAATTTATTAGGAATCTGTTTTTTTTAAGCGTCACATGCATTAATTATGTTTTCTTTTAAAATTGAAATACAAGATGTATAGCTCACTACCCAAATAGCTAGAAAGAAACACTTAATCCCTCAATTTAAACGTGCATTTCAAGAAATCGTAGAGAAGAGTTTGATATTTAGTTCACAATCAAACATTACAATATGTAATTATACAGGTACATATTGGTTTTTAATTAAATAAAGTAAATTAGGTTTAAGAAATATTATTTTAAAATACACATATCTTCAAATTCAGTATTAAAATGAAAATATTGGAAAGAACCCGATTACCACAAAGATATTCAAAAATAACAAATAAAAACAAGTTACCTAAGATTAAACCTTTATGTACATTTTGATGACCATTACATAATCATTTTAGAGTCTTATTCCAAATAAGACCCTCTAATGATGATGTCATGATCATGGAAAATATACATGAGGGTTTAATCTTAGGTAACTTGTTTTATTTGTTAGTTTTGATTATTTATCTGGTATTTGGTATGGGGTTCTTTCCAATATTTTCATTGTAATATATTGTACCCCTGTGCTCTTTATACTGTGTACAGAGATAGGTACAAAAATATTGTAAGATGAGTTTTAATAAAGTAATTCAAATTTATTCAGCAAAATAAGATTTTAGGTTACATAAATTTTGAAACTCTTCATCAAGGGACAAGAATTTTATAATGAAACATTTATAAAGACACATCAATGTTTGGGTATTTGAAGTTGCTTGATGTTACCTTATATTTACCCTCGATTTAGAAAGAAAAACAATAAAATAAACTTTCTAAACTTTACCATCATCAAACACAACATCAGACATAATTTCAAAATATACAAAAAACCAACAACTGACGATATTGTCATACATAATACATCTAATCACCCCACACAACACAAACACCCTGCATTTAATCATATGTTACACTGCCTAATCAATATACCAATGCTACAGAAAGACTACGACGAATAACTTAATACCATAAAATAGATCGTTCAACAAAACGGCCAACAGCACACACTTCTAGATAACATACTCAGGAAAATTCATCATAAACATCAAACGGCCACGCAGACAAACCATACAAAAAACAACAAATACACATCCCTCACATACCACAACATAAACACAAACAAAATAGTGCCAACATTTAAAAAACCCCATTACCAAATAGCCTACAAAACAACAAACACTTTAAGACAGCACACAGAACTTTTTCAAAAAGAAACTGACAAATACAAACTCATGTATTTACAAATTAACTTGTAACGATTGTTCCAAATATTACATCGGCCAAACTTGCGGGTCATTCTATACGCGCTTCGAAGAACACTTTACCCAAAAACAAAAAAAAAAACGAACAAACCTTAAATCCAGCTACGGAAAACACCTAAAAACACCCAACACACACACACCGACATACACACTAATTTAACTGTTCTACACACATTATTAAAACAAAGTAAAAAAACTAACAACCTTAGAAAAATATGAGATCTACAAACACTACGCAACAGATAAGGAAAACGTATTAAATGATCACACACACTTTGAAGCCAACAACTCTTCTATTATATGACACACAACTAAAACAACCCACCCCATTCCACAGTCATAAATTAAATCCCCTGAGAGCCTTTACACCTCACCGATGCCGCCAGTATAGGGTTAGCTTCGTAAAAGGAAGGATTGTTTTGAAACTCGTCAGCAAGTAAGCAACTACATATTCACTTAGTTAAGTATTTTTAAAATTATCTTGGGAAATTGTTTGGAAATAATAAATAAATATAGTATTTTGATGAATCTCTCCTTGTGTTCGATTACCGATTTCTTTGAGTAGACCTATAGAAACTTACATAAAGCATTACAAATGTAAAGAAGACAATTTGGTTATATTTTAATGATACTAAATTATAAAAAACCCCAGTTAAATAACTTTACTATAAATATAACTGTTTAAAATACTTCTAAAACTATCATATGTTGACAAATAAATACAAACTTTAGGTTTTTCCCAACAAACAAATACAATAATAGCTCTCAAGCGTTACTTAATTTGATTAAAATTAGAATATAGTAAATGTAAATAAATCAAGGCCTTTTGTGAGATAAAAACTTACAATTGAGAATACATGAGTAAATAGCCTATAAAATATTGAGTTATTTGTAAAGTTCATATGGTGAATATTGGCTTGTATAATTCAGAGTTCACATTAGTCTGTAAGTTTCACCTTTGGCATGTAGGGGTTCAATTTTCAAATCTTTAAACTCCAACTATACATCTTTTCCCCCTTATGTAGGCCCATATCTTAAGTAATTTTATAATCTCGAAAGTCTTCTTTATCTTATTTTATTTAATTTTAATTTATTTTAATCTAAAAATCACCCATATATATATTATAACATAAATTCCCTTGGGCTTTATCTATGTTATTTCAAATTTGTAAATTTAATTGTTGCTGATTAATTAATTGTTTAAAGTGTTGGGTGCCAGTTTACCTATTGTGTGACTGAAAATTCTAATTAAACATTTTTCTTATATTGTATAATTGTAAATTATACTTCTTATCACTATGACCTACCTTTATTTTATTATTTTGATTCACTTCATCTTTATAAGATGGCAACCAAATTACTTAATTAGAGTAGGCCTTACAAAGAAATACAACAATTTTTAGTTATAACAATTTCTTTAATAGTCCAGAACATTATTAATTACTGTTGCCAGTTAAATACAAAGTAGAAACGTTAAATCTACATTTAGTTATACAATTATTTAAGACTATATTGTCGAACCAAAATCTTATAAGGTAAACAACCTGTTATTTATTTTCATTCATTTTATTTATTATTTATTAAATTTGCCCAGCTAATAAATTGTAAAACGTTTGGGGCGTGTTTAGGTTCTTGCCTTATACTTTACTTTTTTCTTGAAATTTAGAGTTACTTGTATATTAGAAATATTTATTTTATTGACAGGAAATTCAGTTGTTTAATTAGTTTTTAATCAAAGTTTTTACTCAAGTGCAGTGACGTTGTTTCCTTTTTTTTTGTTCCGTTAATCCTTGGCATTAGTTCGACGAATTTTGTAACACTTAACTCACAATTGGTATCTGGTACGCAACGATACCATTATTACGCTGTGATTATAAATTTAATAATTTAACTAAACACCAACTTCTTAACACAACATTTATCGATATTTAAATTACTTATTTTTTTTATAACAATTTCTAATACCACAAACCTTCTTTAGGCAACATCCACACACGTCCATCTACTTTTATGGTCGCAACTAGACTGCCCCTCTTTTTCTGCACTTGAATCTGTTTACCGCGTATTTCGCCCTCTCGTTCATTTTCTACCCAATGAAAAACATCGATCTTGGCTTCCACTAATCCAATTTGAAATTCGTACGTTAACTTTTTTTTTTAAACTATCCGTTATTTTTGAAAGTTTGCAGTAAAACTGTGGTATAAATTATTATTTTTTTAAAAGTGTACGTGATACATCCGTCTTTCTCTCCCGTCCCTTTCAACTTTCTAAATTCTAACAAAAAACTCTACCCTAGTTCTCTAAGGGTTTTACAAATTATTTATTTCCTTAACTACTTTTTTTATTTCAAACTTTTTTGTTTTTGTTCAATGTATTTATTTGTCGGCTTTTACTAAGTCAACTTTTGCAAGTATTGCTTACTGTTAATGTTTTAGTTTTTATTATTATTTTTTTTTATTAATATTTATAAATTTAACATTATAATATATATATATATATATATATATATATATGAAAGATATATATCTTATATATAAGATATATAAATAAAAGATATATATATATATATATATATATATATATATATATGTATATATATATATATATATATATATATATATATATATATATATATATATCTTTTATTTATATATCTTATATATAAGATATATATCTTTCATATATATATATATATATATATATATATATATATATATATATATATATTAATAACAACATAGGTTATTCAAATAAAAGAACATTATTTATTTATATCCAAAGCTTATCGTTGGTAAACAGTACCAACATCATCAGGGATGAATAATACAATAATGCAATGTTTTACAATAAATATAATCATATTTTATATTTATATATATATATATATATATATATATATATATATATATATATATATACATGTAAACATGTTTATAGAAAATGTATTGGCACATATTTATTTTTTAATTCCTTCTATTAGTTCACACTCTCCTTATATATATATATATATATATATATATATATGTATGTATGTATGTATGTATGTGTGTGTGAGTATGTGTGTGTGTGTGTGTGTGTGTGTGTGTGTGTGTGTGTGTGTGTGTGTGTGAGTGTGTGTGTGTGTGTGTGTGTGTGTGTGTGTGTGTGTGTGTGTGTGTGTGTGTTCCAACGTTCCCCCACTCCTCACTCTACTTTACTATCGTAACATTAATGGTGTTACGGAGTTGTTACTTTTTATAATTTTAAATTTCGCCTGCTTATCTCCGTTGCGTTCTCGTGTTCGTGTAACCTCGAGCGTTCTTAAATTTTGTCTTGTGTTCACCTGTTATATGCCACGCCTAAACGCAAGCCAATTCCCGCTAACTCCTACATTAAAGTTTGTATGACCCCCCTAAAATGGTTAACATGTTTTGTTGGGCGTTTTTATAGTCATACTTGTCAGTAAACTAGTCAGCTGGAATGAAACATTATTAATATGAACACACATAATTTCAAAAAACCTTACCCTCTTAGAAGATCTGCAGGCACAGCAAGGGGACGTGCAAAATATGATCATGTTTAAGATACCTTTTTTAAAGGCTCCTGTGTTGCTTAAACATGATCGGCCAGTAGACTTCGTCTCTGGGCTTCAATACAAAAAACCAACTAATCTTTAGAATAGCTAAATAAATTGGTTCTCAGGAGAGAATTCGTTTGAAGAAACATTAGGTTCTGAATTTTATATATTTATTAATTAATGAAATTTAATTAAAACTGTACTTTGGTTTTATAATCATTTATTATTAGTTGGAAAAAACTAAAAGTTAATTGGTTGTTCAACACACGATAAATTTAAATACCATTAAGTTTTTATAATGCATTTAATTACTGGTTCTTAAAATAAAAATTTAAATATTTTCAACTAAAATACATTTGACTCTATCTTTTACTATTTCTTTGTTTTCATTGAAATCACAAATAATCATTTAAATTTTTCTGATATTTTATATATTTAATTTGGACATTATATATATATATATATATATATATATATATATATATATATATATATATGTATATATATATATATATATATATATATATATATGTATGTATATATATATATATATATATATATATATATATATATATATATATATATATATATTTCATTATCTACATTCACATATTTGAACAAAAATTATTTCCTAATTTAACGTAATTGTAAATTGTTTATCATCTGATTTCAAGATTGAATTGGTAAATTTTACATTTTATAACAAATAATTTTAAAATTTTTATAATTCTATAATTCTGTTCTTTCTGAAAATGATTGGCTTATGGCCAAAACCACTTTGTGGATTTAATGTTTATTATTCATTTATTAAGCATTTTTATTATACAATTAATTTTACTGAACTTAACATTTATTTAATATTCAATATAGAGTGAAGTCATTGTTTAATTTATGTAGATAATTTTGAATTTAATGTTTTTAACCTACTAAATTTGACGTTATTTAATAAAATAGAGAAAATGACTTGCCAAGGATATCCCTGCCGGTCCTAGAGTCCTCTCGTCTGGATTCAAGGCCCCTGGACATCGGAAGTTGCCATCCGTGGTCAGTCGATGGAAGTCCTTCTCCATTTTCATGTCCCGGAGGCTGAGTCTGAAGCCCTCGTTCATGGATAGAATTACACGGCGGAAACGTATCGATTTGGTTCCATCTGGCCTATGGTGGTTGTCGTAGTTGCTGACCGACATTACGACCGTTAGCACCTTGTATTAAAATTTTTTACAGTCTGCCTTACAGGTCCCTAAGTTCCTGTATTTAATGAGGCTATGTAACCATTCTCCCCTCCCCGCTCTAAGCTCGTCGCTATCTCTGTGCTTTTTTTCTTGTACAGGCGGATTGGACAAAGTATTCGATTCAACCTGCATAATTTTGTTATCTGTTTTAGAACAGTGAAAAATGTCTATTATTTTAAAATGGCTGTAACGTTTTTGTTATTTAAGTTTTTTAAATCTAGCTTTCACTATTGCTCATTTTGGATTTTGCTGGTCACTTCAAAATGTAAGCGATAGTTCTACGTGGCCTAGTTCTCAAGTTAGCATTTTTCTGCAGTTAAAATATTTTCACTGCACTCCCGTTTGTCAAATTTAGTTAATTATTATAGTTTTATTTTATTTTAATTTTTAAATTCTCCTAATAATATTTATTTAAAATTTTACTGACTTCTTCACTCTTTACAACGTTTCATTATACAATAAATTCAATCCGTATTATTTAATTATAAATTTGTTATTTAAATTTTTTAAATTATTAAATTTGAACGGTGATTCACACCGTTTCAGTGTGTGTGTGTGTGTGATGTATTCTTGAAAGTGTTTTTAAAAAATTTAAAATTTCAACTCAATCTATTAAATTTAAAATGTAAAGATTTCATGATAAACAAAAACAAGGCTAACTTGTTAACTCTCTCAGAACTCCTCCCTTTTTACACAAATATTTTGGTCCTTGGTCCTGAGTCCATTGCTTCTAAAACAACAGTGGTATAGAATCCGCTATGTTGGCTATTCATTTCTCTCTTTCTCTCTCTCTCACTCTCAGTAGGTCCCCGGCGTTTTGCTGGCGTCCCTTTTGCTTTTACTTGCGCTGCACCACCATATAATCATTTTAAAGGGACCACCTTACCTTTACGACAAGTTCAAAGCTATCCCAGACCTCAGTGTATTGCAATCTTAGGAACGTAGATGGTGGGTGCCACTAATTGGTCATAAATAATGATCGCTTTCTACTGTTCACATAAAATAAAATATTACAACGAGAGCAATGAAATTTTTCAATATTTGGAAATATTGATAAAACATAATTTGTAAATTATATAGACCTCGTAAAGTATTGGTCATGTAAATTTACGTTAGGGGAATTTGTTATGATTTTGTAATAATTTTCACAAGTGATTATAACTTCACAAGCACAAACAAACACACGCACGCACACACACACACACACACACTTGAAAACCATGGTTTACCCATTTACTGTAGATTTTTTCTTTTAGCAATTTTCACCCCAATTCAATATCTCTCACTTCCGCAAGTATATCTCATCCCCCCTTCCGACCAATTACGATACTAGCGATAAACTCAGTATTTTCAGAAGAGCAAACGAAAGAATACGTTCACCATGAATCTGGTGAAAGATGCGTAGAAGATCAAGTTTTGAGAAGTAGTTAGGGTAAGATATCTCGATGTGACATACCATGTCCGATGTCTTCTTTGATAGCACAAACACCAAGACTCTGGGATATCCGGGTTCTTCAACCATTGATTCACCAAATAATCAATAATCAGAACTTTCATTCATTTTGAGGAGCTTGTGAAACCTCCTACGGCGTCTTTTTGCTTCACAAGACTATGGGAGCACAAATCTTGTTTGAAAGTCAATTCCCTTTGTTCTTGCTGTACTTATCCCCACCACAAACATCACCGACCTTGGACCTTTCACCACAAATATTTCCTATAGTGGAAGTAAGGACAGCTAATTTCTGCTTTAAGAAAACCTCTTAGATTGCTGGTATTTCAGTACCATCTACTTGGACTTTGATATTTTTAGGGTTTTAGGGTGAGGTGAAAAATGTGCATTACCTTGGGGGACAACTGTAGTCTAGTTTGTACGATTTTCCCACTTGCCTATCACCTTATCAGGGATATTTTTCTGATCTACTTGTAAAGACTGCAACCCTATTGAGAGTGTTTGCCAAAGCTCTCGACTCCAATTCAAAAATTGCATTACTCAATTACTTACTGAATAAATTAATTGAATTACTTTTATGTTACTCATTAAAATTTAGCATACTTTATTCTTCGTGCATGTATATAATTGTGTCATTGTAGATGACTTAGGTCGAAAACAAATTTCCCTCTAACCACATATATTTTCCCCTTTGAGGCTACACAATATTGTATACGAACCTGCATGCACTTTTCGCTTTTCCATGTCACAGTTATACTTTTCAGAATTTGCATTTCTTCAGGGTGCAGGGTTGCAACATAACGACAAATATATTCTTGCCAAATAAATGTTTACAAACAATTAGGAGTAAAAATAATTAGTATGGTAATATGTTTTTACAAAGAATTTCTTTATTATTCTCTTTAATCAGTTAATACTATCCTAGTACAAATTTTGAGTAGAAGTACACTTACTTAGGGAGGGTTTAATATAAAACACTCCCTTAACACCAGTGGGATTAATATAAAAGGGTTAATATATATCACGTTAGCAAAACATTTTCTTTATCTAGAAGTCGAACCGTAAATTTATAGATACATTCCCAAATTGCACATACGAACTATCATAATAATTCATTCCATTTTTTTGGAAAGGTACCGCTTCGGAACCTTTGGATATTACAGGGTAGAAGTGAAACAGTACCAAGCTCACGAAGCCGTTCAGGGAATCCCTCACCGTCTCTAACCCCTTGGAAATTCGTTGGTCGGAGTATGAAATAATAGTTTTATTCAGTTGCAGCCAAATTCCAAACGCTTGGCTGATGATGAGGCCAGCTTTTACCCTGTTGTCAAAGTTTGTCGGATCAAATTCATTAAGAAAATTTCCAGTCCAAATAACATATTCTGTATCTTTGTGAAGCCTTTGAAGATTCTCTGGTTTTATAAATCTACGATAAGTTTGGTTTTGTTTGATATTTTTCTTGTGCATTTTGCCAAGATCAATATTTCCAAAATTTCTCTGCCCGGATTCCAGCTGTTTTTTCGGTTTATGTAGTTCCATACGGTTCTCTGGCTTATTTCCAACAAACATTTGCTTCTGGTTAATTCGTTCCTGCATTTTTGTCACGTTGGATAGCGTAGTACAGTCGCCCATGTGCGTCGTCCAGAACAACTGAAGGGAGCAGATTAGCAATACTGCAATCATTGTGGAGCAATGTTAGTTTCCAACCTGAAAAAAAAAATATTCAGTGTAGGTTGAACTGTAATGCTTTGAATCTGGGGGAAAAGCACCCACATTGTAACTATGGTTTGACATTATTTGCATTATTGTTTACCTAATTAGAAACAATGAAATACTTGATACTAATCTATCATATGTTTTAACACAACAAAGAATACCTCGTAGAGACGTAAAAGTTTACTATATTACGTGTAAATAAAAGTTTTATTTGGAATAAATTCTCTGCGTTTTAAATATTTTAGGGTTTTAATTAAAATATATTTCACGTAAGGTCATAAAAAATAGTTAACGTTTTCAAATGTAACCCAAATATTAAACCCCTAAAACTGGCAAACCAGACCTTCCTCGGACGTCTCCTCTTACGGATCGCACTGGAATGCCTTGACGGACATTAAATATGACGAATGTTAGAATAATTTATATCGAAAGCTCGAAAACAAACGTCTTGTTGGTAAAATAATAGAATTATTAGATCTATAATTTCTGCAGTGAAAAAGGCG
Source organism: Prosapia bicincta (assembly GCA_036971475.1). Classification (NCBI taxonomy): domain Eukaryota; kingdom Metazoa; phylum Arthropoda; class Insecta; order Hemiptera; family Cercopidae; genus Prosapia; species Prosapia bicincta. Next base: position 40,095 of record JBAIZL010000201.1, on the reverse strand, counting down.
CCTATGTATTCGGAACGTGTGCAGGTAAACATATCTGGTATGTATTTAGTTATTGCCTTTGGTTTACGTCACTAAATACTCTGATCATCCGATCT
>JBAIZL010000201.1:27500-35000 GCA_036971475.1 Prosapia bicincta | reverse complement strand
AAGGCGATTAATAAGGCGATTTTCAAACGCCTCAAGTTAAATGTTAATTTGATGAAAAAATTTAATTTCTAATTTTTAATAAAATTACTTTCACTTTCTGTTTCTAAAACTTGCATTTATTTTACTTTTCTCTAACTTAACTCTAGCGTTTTAACGTCTTAGCGAAGTATTTTCTTACAATTCAACAGTTGGTTTTAACTTAACTTTCTAATTAGGTTTTTTGCTTATCGCATGACACGTAAAGGTTTATCAGAGAGCTGTTGAATATAGATGTTAATTCTTCAGTTTTATGGGGGCTTTTCATTTTCGGGGACATCACGGGTCTACATTTGGGGTCCACGCGCATTGTTCTTACACATTCTTTTACCCTATAAAACGAAATTTCAGCCTGGCATCTGCTTAAGTCTTTCACACTCAACTTCTAATCCAAGACTGGCTCCTACGTACAGCATCAATTTTTATCCCGATATTTTACTTTTCGCTTACTATTCTACCAATCATCTTACCCTAACAATACACAATTATTAAGATTAGATATATAATTTTTTTCTTAGATGCATTTGACACTAAAAAAACAGATGTCTAATTCATTCAATAAAATAAGGTTTTTTTTTCTTAAATTTTACAGTGTCCAGTAGAAATGTATCTAGTTACCATATTTTAAATGCATTAGCTACATTTTATTGAATCTTAGATATTCACCTATGGCAGCCAGGCGTCCCGACTGTCTCTTGGTGAATTGTTTTGAAATAAATTGTTCTTTACGTCTTGCCTTACTATAAATAACTTGCCAACGAGAAAACTCTCCGGCTTGCCATTACGGCCAATGATTCTCTTCATATTGCTTTATTGGTGAAAAATACCGTTGGGGCATAGTTGTTATATTTTCGATCCCTATAAGTTATTTATAACTGTAAATGACAAATTCACAGCCTTCAGAATAATATTTTTAGATGTGGAGTTTCTCGTAACAGTCTCGCTTTGAAGGAATCGGTATAGTTGTAGGTACGATGACAGTAAACAATGTCCACAGCAAAACATCGCCGCTAAATCTGTCTTTCAAAATGTAAATGACTAATTGTACTTCAGGAATCGGACATGACATGATCTGTATATTAGAATAATTATGATCAAACTATTTTATGCAGCAAAACTTTGGTGAATTTATTAGTACCCTGCAACCACATTCACTTTTCCTTTCGGAAGACCAGGCTAAACAATATTACAATCATGGATCCACTAAACACTGTATACTAATAATTACACACACACACACACACACACACACACACACACATATATATATATATATATATATATAAAAATATCGCAATATGTTTTCTTGTGTATTAATAAAGAACAAAAGTCAGAATACAAATACAAGAATTATATTTGAATTTACAATTCTTATATACGGAATTTTAAATTCAAATATAATTCTTGTATTTGTATTCTGACTTTTGTTCTTTATATATATATATATATATATATATACACGTGATGAATTGTTACTATCTGGAGTACATCCGTTCATTCGGAAGTGCATAAAATCGCTGTTCCGACTTTTCGCTAGAATGTCATCTAGCAATTACGAGGTGAACCCATCAACATTTGAAGAGCTGAACTGCGATTTTATGCACTTCGGAATGAACGGATGTACTCCAGATATCTATTCATCATACTTTTCAAAATCTTAAAAAAGTAATATAAGTAATAGCATCTTCAGGAAAACAATAATGTAACAAATGTCATTAAAAACATTTGCTACATCATTGTTGCCTTGAAAATGTTAATACCCTTTTTATTTGCGATAAGCTTTAATAAATATATACTCTACCTTTATATATATATACTAAAATAACATAGGTTATTCAAATACAAGAATATTTATTAATTTATATCCATTATTTTAAATATTCTTATTAAATATCCCATTAAATAATCTTGTATTTGAATGATCTAAAAAAGTACAGATATTAGGTAGTGGTGTACGTCTGTAGTAAGAGGAGGGAAGAGAGACTGGGAGGCTGGAGAAAATGGAGGAGAAGTTGAAGGAACAAACACCAGAGGGTATATATATAGTCAATAGCTGAGATAGTGGCTGAAACAATTACACGGTAGTCCCAAGTAATGCTAAATATACAAGTACGTTCATAGAATTATCAGTACTGTATTTATTAAAGGTTTCCGCTGACAGAAGTTCGGGTATTATAGGGTAGACTTAATACAGTACCGAGCGCAGAAAGGCAGGCAGTGAATCCTGAGCGTTTTCCAAGACTTTGGTTTTTGTACTCTTCAGTTGTTTTATTCTGGTGTCTCAGAATTCCCGCATTTCGGCTGATGACGACGCCGCCATTTATCCTGGTATTAATATTAGTCGGATCAAATTCATAAATGAAATTTCCACTCGGATTGTCTATAATTTCCATTGCGAGATACTTTTCTATAAATCCTGGCGGTAGGTTATACTTCGGCTTTATAACAGATCAACATGTTTAGGGTTTTGTTTATTATTCTTACGCATGTTTCCAAGGTCAATATATTGCCTGTATTCCAGCGGATATTTTCAGTTTTACCAGATCTATATGTTTCTCTCGCTTATGCTAACCAATCGTTTTTGTCTGGTCTAAACGTTCCACCATTTTGGTCATGTTAGATAGCGAAGTACAGACGCCCATTTGCGCCACCCAGAACAACTGAAGGCAATGTGTGTTGCCAACTTACAAAAACAAAATACACTTTTAATATTAGTTGACCATTTAGGCTTTCCATCTGGAGATAAGCACTCGTGGTATGACAGTAATTCGAATTACCTTCCACCATTGTAAAGATAAGAAGTTCAATAATAAAAATCCGTATGTTTTATCATACAATAAAATATGCCTCGTTGTGATATTAAACGTAAAATATATTATATTTAAATAAAATTTTAAATTTTCATAAATTTCGATAGGTAAAACCATTTATATGTTTTATTTCAAATAATCTATAAGTTATTTGGTAATAAACAGTTTATGTGTTCAAACATAACCTTAATGTTAGGATTTACTGCACTTCAGTCTCCTGTAAGTTTGCATTTCCGTTTTTTTCTTTTCGGAATCACCTCCGTAGTTTCAAACGGTTTGTTTTGCAAATAATATAAACAACTAAATAAACCATAGTCTTTATCTTGCACATTGTGAATTACCTTTGCATTAGGCATATTATTTTCTTTCAGTTTCCTTATTTAATAAACTATGCCTTATTTATCCTCAAACAATAATGCCAAAGGAGAGAAAATCGTATAAGCCAGGCTGATTTTACGTTACTTAAAATATAAAATTTATCTATGCAACAAGGGAAGTGTTGCCAAACATTATTAAAAATGTTACAACTTATTACAAATATATATACATGTCGTAAGTGTTCTATACTCGATAAATAAAATTACTTTTGTTAGCATAGGCGATTATCGCCTCTTGAGACGTCAATGGTTCATTGCTAAAAAACAAACTGTTTTCTATATTTATAAATTTATTTACTATCCTTTAACTTTTCTAAAATGTTTTCCTTGCTTTTAAAATATAGTATTACATTATAAAACTATTATTCGAATAATAAACACTTCACTAACTAACTATTTATTCAAAAAGTTATAATCATTTTAAAGGAACCACCTTACCTTTACGACAAGTTCAAAGCTATCCCAGACCTCAGTGTATTGCAATCTTAGGAACGTAGATGGTGGGTGATACTAATTGGTCATAAATAATGTATCGCTTTCTATTGTTCACATAAAATAAAATATTACAACGAGAGTAATAAAATTTTTCAATATTAGGAAATATTGATAAAACATAATTTGTAAATTATATAGACTTCGTAAAGTATTGGTTAAGGGAATTTACGTTAGGGGAATTTGTTATGATTTTGTAAAACTTTTTCCAAATGTTTATAACTTCACACACACACACACATACACACACACACACACACACACAAACTTGAAAATCATGGTTTAACCATTTACGGTAGATTTTTTCTTTTAGCAATTTTCACGCCAATTCACTATCTCTCACTTCCGCAGGTATATCACCTCCCTCCTCCGGACCAATTCCGGTACCAGCGATAAACTCAGCATTTTCAGAATAGCATACGAAAGAATACGTTCACCATGAATCTGGTGAAAGATGCGTAGAAGATCAAGTTTTGAGAGGTAGTTAGGGTAAGCTATGTCGATAGAATATTGTGACATATCATGTCCGATGTCTTCTTTGATAGCACAACCACAAAGACTCTGGGATATCCGGCTTCTTCAACCATTCATTCACCAAATAATCAATAACCAGAACTTTTATTCATTTTGAGGACCTTGTGAAACCTCCTACGGCGTCTTTTTGCTTCACAAGACTATGGGAGTACAAATCTTGTTTGAAAGTCGATTCTCATTGTTCTTGCTGTACTTATCACCACCACAAACATCACCGATCTTGGACCTTTCACCACAAATATTTCCTATAGTGGAAGTAAGAATCGTTGATTTCTGCTTTAAGAAAACCTCTTAGATTGCTGGTATTCCGGTACCATCTACGTGGACTTTGATATTTAGGGTTTTTGGGTGAGGGGGAAAATGTGCATTACCTTGGGTGACAACTGTAGTCTAGTTTGTACCATTTTTTCACTTATGAAATCTACCACCTTTTCTCGTCAGTTGCTATTCTCTCCTGATGTAAACATATTTTCAAAAAATTTCTCAATCACCTTATCAGGGATATTTTTCTGTTTTCCATCTAAAGACTGCTGCAACCCTATTGAGAGTGTTTGCCAAAGCTCTCGACTCCAATTCAAAAATTGAATTACCTAATTACTTACTGAATAAATTAATTGAATTAATTTTATGTATTACTCATTAAAATTTAGAATACTTTATTCTTCTTGCATGTATTTAATTGTGTCATTGTAGATGACTTAGGTCGAAAACAAATTTCCCTCCAACCACATATATTTTCCCTCTTGAGGCTACACAATATTGTATACGAACCTGCATACACTTTTCACTTTTCCATGTCACAGTTATACTTTTCAGAATGTGCATTTCTTCAGGGTGCAGGGTTGCAACATAACGTGAAAAATATCCTTGACAAATAAATATTTACAAACAATTAGGAATACAAATAATTAGTATGGTAATATGTTTTTACAAAGAATTTCTTTATTATTCTCTTTAATCAGTTTATACTATCCTAGATGTACACTTACTTAGGGAGGGACCAAACTTCAGTGGCTTGAATATAAAAGGGTTAATATATATCGCGTTAGCAAAAACATTTCCTTATCTAGAAGTCAAACCATAAATTTATAAATATATTCCCAATTTGCACATACGACCTATCGTAATAAACCCTTCCATTTTTTTGGAAAGGTACCGCTTCGGAACCTTTGGATATTACAGGGTAGAAGTGAAACAGTACAAAGCTCACTAAGCCGTCCAGGGAATCCCTCACCGTTTCCAATCCTTTGGAAATTCGTTGGTCGGAGTATGAACTAATTGTTTTATTCAGTTGCAGCCAAATTCCAAACGCTTGGCTGATGATAAGGCCAGCATTTACCCTGTTGTCAAAATTTGTCGGGTCAAATTCATTAAGAAAATTTCCAGTCCAAATAACATATTCTGTATCTTTGTGAAGCCTTGGAAGATTCTCTGGTTTTATAACTCTACGATAAGTTTGGTTTTGTTTGATATTTTTCTTGTGCATTTTGCCAAGATCAATATTTCCAAAATTTCTCTGCCCGGATTCCAGCTGTTTTTTCGGTTTATGTAGTTCCATACGGTTCTCTGGCTTATTTCCAACAAACATTTGCTTCTGGTTAATTCGTTCCTGCATTTTTGTCACGTTGGATAGCGAAGTACAGTCGCCCATGTGCGTCGTCCAGAACAACTGAAGGGAGCAGATTAGCAATACTGCAATCATTGTGGAGCAATGTTAGTTTCCAACCTGAAAAAAAAAAAAATGATCAGTGTAGATTGAAATGTAATGCTTTGAATCTGGGGGAAAAGCACCCACATTGTAACTATGATTTGACATTTCTTGCATTATTGTTTACCTAATTAGAAACAATGAAATACTTGATACTAATCTATCATATGTTTTAACACAACAAAGAATACCTCGTAGAGACGTAAAAGTTTACTATATTACGTGTAAATAAAAGTTTTATTTGGAATAAATTCTCTGCGTTTTATAAATTTTAGGGTTTTAATTAAAATAAATTTCACGTAAGCTCATTAAAAATAGTTAACGTTTTCAAATGTAACCCTAATATTAAACCCCTAAAACTGGCAAACCAGACCTTCCTAGAACGTCTCCTCTTGCTGGAATTACGAGATCGCACTGGAATGCCTATGAAGGACATTAAATATGACGAATGTTAGAATCTAAAGCTTGAAAAAAAAACGTTTTCTTTAAGAAGACAATAAAATTATTAGATCTAGGATTTCTGCAGTGAAAAAGGCGCCTATGTATACGGAACGAGTTCAGGTAAACATATCTGGTATGTATTTAGTCATTGCCTTTGGTTTACGTCACTAAATACTGTGATTATCCGGTCTACCTATGCTATGCACATGTGACCCTTTGGGTTAAAATTACTATTAATTACGCAAAAATAATAAACAAACTTTGAACAAGATATATATATATATATATATATATATATATATATATATATATATATAATATGTTATCAGGTTTAATATTCTAAAACAACTTAGGTTATTCAAATACAAGAATATTTATTCCTTTATATTCAAACTTTTCGTTGGTAAACATTACCAACATCATCAGGAATGAATAATATAGTAATGTAAGGTATAGGCCTAAAACATATGTTAAATTAGAAATAGAATTGTTGCTAAATTTATACAATTGTATATGCCAATTTTATTTTGTTGCTGTAACAATATATTCATTGAATACAGGATCAAATTTAGAATGTATTTGTTCTTTTATTAATTTGTTACTATTACTGAATTTATATTTTTCGAATGCTTCATGTATATTCATTCTTAATCCCTTATTAATTTCTTTTATAAGTTTCATAATTTCAATATTTGGAAATTGGTGCTTATTATTAATACAATGATTTGCCAAATTTGATTTATATATTTGTGGATCTATATAAGCATTCAAATGTTCTTTATATATTTCTTTTAAATTTATCTTGGTTTGACCTATATACGTTTTGTTACAGTTTTCGCATTCTAATTTATAAACACCACCATTCTCATGCATATTTATTGTTTTATTATTATTATTTATTATGTTTATTATTTGGTTATTAGTTTGGTATATTATTGTAATTTTCATTCCTGATGATGTTGGTACTGTTTACTAAGCTTTAAATATACATTATTAAATATTCTTGTAGTATATGAAACACCTATGTTGTTTTAGATTATCAAACAAAAAAACATATTATATATTTATTTAATAAAGCTGCAACAGGACATTTAAGTTTCCA
>JBAIZL010000201.1:0-25000 GCA_036971475.1 Prosapia bicincta | reverse complement strand
CATCTTCCTCTTTCCCGTCCACCAGTCTACCATCTTTATTTTTATATGAGTCGGTTTTAGGCTGGAAACCTCTATTGATATATTTAACCGCACCATAGAATGTCCTGGACCCTTTATTACTTCTCAGTTCCTCAATTTGCTCTACTTGTTTCCTTAGAAAGGCTTTTTTTCACGTATGACATTTTTTGCTTTTCTGCAGCTTAGTTGGTAATCTGAGGTGTTATGTCTTGCAGCGCGCTAACATTATCAATATATATATGCATTTCCTATTCTTGGCACCTCACGACATCCGTCATCGAACCATTCCTCACCACGTTCCCTTATTTTCTCACCAATCACTCGCCGTCTCCTCAATGACTCTGCTACTTTTGGAGCACTTTACTTCTATTCCTATTTTCTCATTTTCAATACCCTCTTTTAGTAACACTTCTAACATTTTTCTATCGCCCAGTTCTCTAAATCCTTCTAATGTGTCCGGAACTTTAACTTTTTCTAGGTTCCAGTGCCTTCTTTTATATAATTTCTCTTGCCGAAAACATACCAGTAGCAACTATATTTAATTTTCACCAGAAAGTGGTGTGAATCACAATTTGAGCCTCTGGCTGTTCTGACATCAGTCGCTGAGGAAGAATGTCGTTTTGAAATGAGTACGTGATCAATTTGAGTTATTGTACCATTTGGTGCTTTCCAAGTTCCAATGTGTATTTTTTTTGTGCGGGAAACAAGTACTTTTTATTATCATGTTGTTTGCTTCAGCAAATTCAAACAAATGTTTACCATTATCATTCGTTATATTATGAAGTGAGTAGGTTCCAGCAACAGTTTGTGTAAAATTCTCCTTGCCCACTTTGGCGTTAGGAACACCAAGTATAATTTGTGTGTTATATTTAGGACTACATAGAAGAGCTGTTGTGAGATAATAACTTAGATTTGAGAATACATAGATAATTAATAAAAATTGAGGTAAGTATAAAGGTCACATGGCGAATGGTGATAAGGTTTGTATTATTCAGTGTTTACATTATTGTGTAAGTTTCACCTGTGACATGTAGGGTACGATTTTCAAATCTTTAAATTTGGACTATACATCTTTTCCTCCTTATGTAGGTCTATATCTAATATGAATTTATAATCTATAGTCTCTTTTTTAGTTTATTTTATTTTAAACTAAAATTCACACACACGCACACACGCACAGACACATAAACAAACAATCACACAGACAAACACACACACACACACACACTCACACTCACTCACTCGCTCACCGACACACTCACAGACACATACACACACAAACATACATACACGCGCGCGCGCGCACACACACACACACACACGAACACACACACACACACACACACACACACACACACACACACGAAGACACACACACTATATATATATATATATATATAAACACAGTCACACACACACGCAGAGACACACTCACAGACACACACACACGCGTGCACACACACACACACACACGAGCTTACTCACACAGACACACACAATATATATATATATATATATATATATATATATATATATATATATATAAAACACACACACAGTCACAGACACACACACATTCACACACACTCACAGACACATTCACAGACACACCCACACACACACTCACAGACACACACATACACACACACACACACACACACACACACACACACACACACACACACACACACACACACACTCACAGACACATTCACAGACACACCCACACACACACTCACAGACACATTCACACACACACACCCACACACACACTCACAGACACACACACACACACACACACACACACACACACACACACACACACACACACACACACACACACACACTGACACTCACAGACACACACACACACACACACTCACGCCCACACACGAACACACACGCATGCGCCTACTCACACATACACATAGACACACACTATATATATAAACAAACACACACACACACAGTCACAGACACACACACTCATAGACACACACACTTTGAATCCACCTAGTCACTAGTTATGATCAATTTTCTTTCTTTCAGCATATTTTACCCCTATTCACCCTCTCTCACTTCCGCAGGGACATATCTTACCTATCTTTTTGCCAAAACATTCCATTGTATTGAAAAGTAACTTTATTTTACCTAACATGTAAGTCAACCGTGGATTCTTTAATAAATCTGTATCTATTCAAAAAAATACCGTTGCTGGGATATTTATTTTTGCACCTATTTTAGGTTGGGAATCTGAAAAAACTCTTAAATTGTATTCATGGTATATATTAACAGATTGTTATTTATATATAAAATTGCTTATATGATAAAGTTGAATAATGCTACCTAATTACGAGCTTAGCGTAGAAGCAAAGATAGTAAATTAAGTATAAATGATAATAATAATTTGTTATAATTTAGGATATGTCTTGTTATTCATACCGACGTTGCTAGGATGGCGATAGATAAAATGTGTTATAATATGTGAATTGGTGTTACCTAATATATATATTGTTTCTGTGATGTTTTGTGAAAACTGTTACCTTGTGGGGATTTGGGAATCAAAACAAACGTTGTCCCGCACAAAATAGAATCTTACATAAATCAACAGTTTTATTATTCCTTATGAAACGGATCAGATCACAAATATTCATAAAAAAACCCACTTAAACACTTGTTGGTCCGCTATGGTCTTGATTGAGTTAATAAACTTAAAAATTGCTTCCACTTGTTAAAACGTTTAAGAGATAATGTAAATAGCAATAATTATTCATTTTAGGGACTATTATTATTCTGTTAGTACCCTTCTATATGATACGCGTTTTAAATTTTATATGAAAACAAAAATTACCTGTAATTATAAATGGCACTTTGGCGAAATATGCTTATTCTAGGTTCGGTTATAAAAACAGTTTAGGCTGTAGGAAATACTTTCTTTTTTAAAAAAATGGCAACCTTTTAGAAGACTCATTGTTGACTGTCGACGTTTATTAAGAAAATCCCAACAGTAGGGGTGAAAAGGCAACGAAGAATCCAATAAAGTTCGGAACACTTCGATGAATTCCGGAAATACTACATAAACGTTCTTTGTTTTTTTGTCGCGGCGATGTATCACTGTGACATGGAACTATTTCAGACAGACTAAATTTATAGAATTTGTTTGCAATTTTATATTACTGAGAGCCAATTCGATTTATGTATTTGTAATATATTAAAATAAAATCTCAGTATTTCGATTTAGCTCCTCTAAACCTGGATATTTAGGTTTAATATAAGTAGAGTAAATACAAGATTTGGCTGGAATTGAATCATCCGTAAAAGTATCATACTGAAAATATCTTAAAAATATCATTTAATACCAAGTTGTACAAATAATATTGACAAAACGTTCATGGTATCTGTAGATTATTTTTATGAAAGGGTGTAAACTTTAGTAAACTTTATTTTATAAAAGATTTTTAAAAAATATGTGATAAATGTTTTAAATTAGTGTTGACAGTAAAATTGCGTCCAAGTTCCATTTTTATATTAAAAGAAACACCATTTGAAGTAAATATTTTAAGAATATATTTTATATATTTTTTGCGGGGTTGGTAAACGTTTGATCGTTTTAAATGATATTGTATATGTAGGGTTTAAAGAGAGTTATAAAAAGTATTTAGGAATAAGTAGGCCTACACGAGACTCTCTTTTTATGGAGAAATATATAATCATGTATTTTCTTAGGGATTATAATAACAAGAAATACAATATTTGTTTCAAGTCAGTTTCTACTTATTATTGTTATTATTATTACTACTAAAACTCGGAGGGATCTTATTGGTGTAGAGCACTTAGCTGTAGCCTTTGTACTCTCTTCCCATCCCTGCCACCGGACTAGTTTAGTGGATACCTACCTCTTTGCAGAAATCAAGTACCCACCTAATGCTAGATCTTCTGATATCCTCTGGTGTACATACCTGCCAGCCAAACCACTTTCTCCTTGCAGCTCCCAAAGCAGGGCACACACGGAGTACGTCGATTGGGCTTTCCTCTTTGTATTCGTCGCATCTCTTGCACACAGGGGACCTAGATTATCCAATTTTGTATTGGAACCCCCTCAGATTCCCATGGCCTGTAAAATCCCTACTTAGGTCAACAAAGAAGAAATTAATTGTAGTTACTTTTTATATAATAATTACAATTAATAGAAATAGGTATATGCATATGTCAGAATAACAATATAAAGTGAAAAAAAAGTCAGCGAATTCCCTTACAATCTGCCATTTTCCTTTTTTATGTATGTTGTTGGACTATAATATTTGTTAGTTACTATTCATACGTTTTCTTTTTTTTGTCGCTTGCATTGTGTTGAGTTACTTTTCGCATTCATTTCCCACTGTCCGTTTGTGAAGAAGGTTCGACCACCGTTAATAAAGTTTGTTTGTTTATTTTTTCCATTCATTTGTATTACATTGATAATTTTTTATGATATTGTGTGGTAACCATGGCAACAATCTACCGTTGTATAATAGAGGTTTCGACTACAACCAGATGGCAGAACAAAATTCGTAATACACCTACAGCTATGGAAAAGCTGGCTCAGTGCCAATAGTTCAGTGCTAAATGTTCAACATGAAGATACTCAGTTTGCATCCTACTTACTTACTTACTTACTTACTTACAAGCCAACGCCCACTCTTGGCTGTTGGGCCATTTGGTGGCGCGCTGACCAGTAGAGGCGAGAAATCTCTTCTTCCTTCGTGTCGTTCAGGTGTCTATGGTCCAGAGCTGCACATGGCTGGAGGTGATTGAGTTAAACTGGAGTTTGAATCCTACCTAGACGTCCATATTATTAAAATCTATTAATTGGAAAAATTGTATTGACATCAATTGACATCCACAAAAAGTTTTAAAACATGTATTTCAACTTGGTTGAATGAATAAAAACGTATATTATTACAGTTGAAAATGTTTACAAGATATATATAAGGAGAGTGTGAGCTAATAGAAGGGATTGCAAGAAAAACCTTTGTTAGGGACAAGAGGGATATAAAATCTTGAATTTACAAAGCGATATTCATAAAAAAAAGAGTTGTTTTCTTGACAAAAGAAAGGAATCTTTTATTTGCCGGGGGATATAAATAAAGTAGACCTTTTTATTCCGTTATCTTTTGCAATCTAAGGTCAACTTTTGTATCTTTGGAACTGGAAATCCAGAGTCATTTTTATAAATAACTTGTGTAACAAAATTGATATTACATTTATTTTTAAGATTCAAAGTTATCCCAATAACAGAATACATAAAAATTGCGGCTATTTTTTACTCACCCATTATTTAGTGAACATAAGTAGCTAATGGGTATATTATATGACATTCAATTTCTAGCATGAAACATATATCTTTATATTACACAAAGAAAAACTTAATAACAAGTATTACTGTACAAACAAAAATATTTTAAGTCAACTCCTGTTTAGGTTGAGAAAGAAAAAAAAAATAATTTAGTAATATTTAATTAATAGTTACAATTATTAAAAAATAAAGTAGTATTAACTACACGTTAAACCAGCTGTTCTATCACATAACCTATAACATAAAATCAGCTGTTCAATAAGTTATAGCCTATGTTATCACTTATTTTGAGCCAAATGTGGAGAAATAGCAATATTGGTTAACTTGTCCCTTTTGGTAAGCTTATGGAACATATGAAATGTTTTCTCCCATACAAAACTAAAATTACTTTTATTAAATTTAATTATAGAACGATATTTTTAAAAATAAAATGGTAACATCGTGTCAGCTACTACAAGTTTAAAGATGTATTTGAACTTTTATGTATGAATAAAATTTATTTTAATAACGATTGAAAATATATACAATATAATATAACATTTTGAACTAATAGATGAAATGGACAAATCAGTCTTTATAACAATGTTAAAAGTCCTTCCAGAGTTGGTAGTGGTGGAAATAGCTAAACCCCTCAAGATGGGATAAACTCTTATGCGTCTATAGATTATATTTCTCGCCGGAAGTGAAGGCTTTTTTATTGCTATCAAAGAACGGCGTTGTAGTGAAGAAAATATAAATTACTTTTGCTTCCAATAAATTATATCTCAAGTTTACAAATAGAATCTGCTGTGTGCACGAGCGAGTGGAGAGTTACGCTGAGAACGACATTTAATCAAACAAGTCTCTACAGATTATACAGGAAGCTATTTGCGTTTGGAACCAACAAGCTTTCTAGTTTAGTATACCAAATTTCTGATTAATGAGGATCTGTACAAAACACTCTTGCTCCAAAATAAGACACATTTAAAATAAATAAATTCATTTAATTAATTTTTTGTTAAACAAAAGCAGGTGGCACACTAAAATATGACTGAAATCATATCTTTCAAATCAGTAAAAAATTAAAAAATCTCTAATTTCTAAGAAACTATTTGTATGTACATGAACTGTTGGGATGGGACGTAGGAACGAAATTATAAATGTTCCGACATATAACAACGGGCTGTGTGTGATACAGGCGTCTACCGGAACATGTTGTGGTATCAAAGGATTTTGAATACACCTTTTAGCTCCAAATACAAGGAGAGAAAACTGGGACTTGAGCAGTTTATCAGCCTGACCCTCGCCGCAATGTAGATCCCCCTCCCCGTATCGTCAATATTGGCACCCACCCCGGAGCTCACTGGATAAGCTAGTAACATTTGGCTTCATGGACTATCAATTCCTTGCAAAGGGTGAAGGATTCTCCATTCGGTTCCCCTTTGGTCCAAGCTAGGTGAACATCCCATCTTCTATAGAGCTACGATTTATATTATAAAAGGCGATATAACATCTTACACGAATAAGATTTTTTCGTTTTGTCCAAAACTAGCAGCCGATTCTATGAACTATTTATAAAAATGCCTATATTAAATCCAAAAATAGTATATATTTTATTATTTTAATTTTTCTGCCTTAAATAAATTGATAGCCTTACAATGAATGGGAATGGGGGAATTTAACTGATGACGTATCTTAGTCTTCCCCATGAGTAATCCGTTGTATGTACATTGACGCCGGAAGGACCCTGATGCCTCTCGCCCTATTCCCTGCCCCGTTCCACGACGTAGTAAACTTCACGCTTTGCTCTCCCTGATAGTAGGCTCTCCACCCATCTGTAAAATGTCTATCTTTACCTAGCTCTACGTTCTGGATCTGGATTATTATAATTCTGCTAATAAGCGAAATGTTATAAAGTCTCTATCGCTGTCCACAATCATCGTATTGTAGGTTAAATAAGTGTTTCCTATTTATATTTTAATAGGTAAAAATTACAACAATGTTACGTATAATTTGTTTAACAAACAATTCCTCTCAACTAAATAAAATCAATAACTTCTTTTAAACACATCCACTATTCACAACTGAATATTTTTTCAAAATCCAACCAAACCTATGTATATATATATATATATATATATATATATATATATATATACATATATATAAATAACCATATGTCCTTATTAAATAATAAAATAGTTCAATTGAAATCTCACTATTGATGAAGATTGACAATAGGTCGTCGAACGTAGTATGTATTTATTATTAGGCCTATAATAGTTTGTAGTGAGATTTTGAGTGAACTCTTTTAAATTAAATTAAAAGATATATAATTATATATATATATATATATATATATATATATATATATATATATATATATATATATATATATATATATATATATATATATATATGGATGGCCAATGCAATTCTATTTTAATGCAGTTATTTTCAGAGAAACCTGTTGCAACAATATTTAATTGCTAGTTATTTTAGGCTTTATTTATTTAACAAAAATTATGCTATTTTGCGTTAAGGTGTTATTGCTAAAGCGTTTTATAAAATTACTGTACGAAAAAAGTGTATATATATATATATCTATATATATATGTGGATGGCCTATGCAATTCTATTTTAATACAGTTATTTTCAGAGAAACCTGTTGCAACAATATTTAATTGCTAGTTTTTTAGGCTATATTTATTTAACAAAAATTATGCTATTTTGCGTTAAGGTGTTATTGCTAAAGCGTTTTATAAAATTACTGTACGAAAAAAGTGTAGGCCTATATATATATATATATATATATATATATATATATATATATATATATATATATATATATATATATGGATGGCCTATGCAATTCTATTTTAATGCAGTTATTTTCAGAGAAACCTGTTGCAACAATATTTAATTGCTAGTTTTTTAGGCTATATTTATTTAACAAAAATTATGCTATTTTGCGTTAAGGTGTTATTGCTAAAGCGTTTTATAAAATTACTGTACGAAAAAAGTGTAGGCCTATATATATATATATATATATATATATATATATATATATATATATATATATATATATATATATATATGGATGGCCTATGCAATTCTATTTTAATGCAGTTATTTTCAGAGAAACCTGTTGCAACAATATTTAATTGCTAGTTTTTTAGGCTTTATTTATTTAATAAAAATTATGCTATTTTGTGTTAAGGTGTTGTTGCTAAAGCGTTTTATAAAATTACTGTACGAAAAAAGTGCTGAGAAATACTTCACAAAAATTATGGATTTCTCATACTTTTATAGCAAATCTAAAACTTTAAATCTGGAAATCGTCTACTGCATGGAAATATAAACGTACGTGGTGAAAATATACCATTGTATTCACACTAAAATATTTGTAAACATTTCTATGCTCTTGATGTCCATTACAGCACGTATCTTTGTTAATCAGCTGTATTGACACTATACGGTAAAAATGTTTGAGGTTAATAGCCGTCATAAACTAGACGCTCAAAGTAATTTGACAAGTTTGGCGGCACTTTCTGCAGCTTCGCGTAAGAAGAAACTTGAATTTCCCCTACACCCATGTGAACACTGTAAAACAAAGTTGAATTTCCCTTTTAGTGTAATTAATAAACTTTAGCAAACTGCTTAAGTTAGGTGGTTATTTGAAGAAAACCTTGCGCTGAAGGGTTTGCACTAATTGCTACTGTAAAACGTGGCTCAAACGTTATTAAAATGTTTTTTTATTCAAATTCATTATTAGTTAGTGAAATCACAGTGTTCTCAAAACCATTGAGGATAAAACAATCGTATTTTGTGTTCAGTCCTATGTACATTTCTCACAAGAAACCCTACTTACTATTAAGAACATTAAACTGGTGGAATTTATTATCAGCAATATGAAGTGGCTGTTGACAGCACATCGGAAGCATGTTATACACGTAGGGCTCTTACAGTAATCAATGTCTTCCGCCATTTACTTCAATTTTGTTTCTACATCAACATTTCTTTTTACTGCAATGAAAATATTATAATATAAGATCCCCAATACCACAAAAATAATAAAAAATAACAAATAAAACAAGTTACTTAGGATTTTTTATTTATTATATTTGATGTTTTTTGTGGTATTGGGGTTTTTTCCAATATTTTCAGTGTAATATATTATACCACTGTGCTCTTGATATTGTGTATGTCTTTTTAATATTGTAATGTTTGACCTCGCTATGACGTCACCGTCTTTTTTAGTTAATTACAGCTTAGCTACTATTCACAATGGTTAAAAATAAATTAGTAAACTCTGAATCTTACCACACATTAGTTTTAAAAAAAGCAAGCACACTAGTTCATAACACGGACTAGTTGCGGCAACGATGTCGCCTTCCTCATTGCTTAGTTACTACATTAGTAGCCAAACACTAAGGTACTAGACATCGTCGTCGGAACCTGTATGTGTTATGAACCAGTGGGCTTGGTTTTATTAAAAACTAATGTCTGAGGTGAGATTTAGAGCTGAATATTTTGTTTTTACCTTTGGGATTTGTTATTTTGTATACCTATTGGGTTATCATTCCTTTCCTCTTCCGAGTGACTCTCATTATGAGACTCATCTTGTGGGTCTCATTATGCGACTCATCATGTGGGTCTCATTATGTGACTAACCATGTGGGTCTCATTATGTGTAGTCATCATAATTTACTTTTCCTTTTCAACCATTTATACCTTATTTGAAGCTTTCTACTATGAACTTTTTCTTTGCGTCCAATTGTCTTATTCATTAGTTTCTTGTTTTATTCTTTTGAGAGCCTACATTTTAAAAAAAAACCATTTTCTCTTTCATGGATGTTTGTGTTCTTTTACTTTTAGCCTCTTATGCTCATCACTTCATTTTATTTAGAACTCGGTTTTTATTATTTATTTTTAATACGTTTATCCTACAGAAATGAGTTTTTTTGATGTTTTGTTTGCCCTTGCCAACACAAAATTTGTATTACCAGGCAGCGATCATTAATAAATATTGTTATCAATAGTTGTAGTGTTTGTAAATTAGATCCCCGAGTTATTTTTAAATACGTTCTGCATTGATAGGTTTATTGCAAAATTAGAACATTTTAATTTAAAGATAGTTTTTAACCACTATCGTTGTCATCCTTTACTGAGTTACTTACCTTTTACTTGTTATACTGATTCAACATTAAGTCGCTCTTAAAAATTATATATAAAGAATTACCAAAACAAAAATATTTTCATCTGAAAATAAATTTTCAACAGTAAATATCTCCAGTAACTATTTGGGATAACTTACGGTGGATAAATATTAATAAATATTACTCAAAAACCTGTAGCCACAGTTTTGTTTCTAAACTGAGGCACGTTTCGGTTACCAAGTAACCATCCTCATAGGCGTAACATACGAACATGCCTACTCATTGGTTTTACTTACTCTTTGTCATTAACAGATGTGGTAATCGGTGTTTGAGTAGGCCTATAATTTATTATTAGCGTCTTTACTCCCCAGGTTGTAAATCTGAAGATGTCTGCGACCTATAAACTATAAACTGCTAGTATATCTCTGGAAGATGTCTAGGATGGATGCAGGTTAAATACTTACTATATTTTCAAACTGGATAAAACTAATTTTATTATATAATATATGTTTTACCGTCTATTTACCAACAACCATTGTAATACAATTTATAAGTTATATCAATATTTTTATTAATTTCTAAAATAGCTCAATTAAAATAACTAAATTTAAACTATTAAAAAATGACATTATCTGATACCAAATTATATATTATATGTAAAATATGTTATCTTATATAATAATCAAAACAAATGAGGATATTCAAATGCAGGAATTGTATATTAATTTCGTAACACTCGTTCTCAATGCTTTTCGTTGGTAAACAATGTCAACATCATCAGGAATGAATAATTCAATAATGTAAGTTATTCAGGATATGTTAAATTAGAATCAGCATCATTTTCTCCTAATTTTGCAAATCGCTGCAATAATAACCAAAAACATTCGAATATAGAAGAAAAAAAACTTACAAAGGAAATTATTAAAGAATTAATATTGAACATTTATTAAATATTCTAAATATATTAATACAGATTTATTAAATAAACAAATACAAATACGACCTAAATTTGAAACCATATGCAATGTCTCTAACGTTATGATAACGGTATAAATTTAGCAATCATGTAATATATTAAGCAACGATGAGGATTATTTTAATATAACATATGTTGTATAACTTAAATTATTGAATTACTCATTCCTGATGATGTTGGCATTGATTACCAACAAAACATTTTAAACATTAAAAGAACTATACATACTTTAAATATATATATATATATATATATATATATATATATATATATATATATATATATATATATTTACATATTATATTAAAAATATTTTAATTATATTTTATATATATTTTAAATATATAATTATTTTCCTGAAGATGCTGACACTATTTTATCGGCGAAAAGCTTTGATTAAATATATTCATTAAAAGTATTCTTGTTTTTGAAATATTTTAAATTTATTAACTATGTTACAAGAAAACATCACTATATTTAATATAATATATAAATATATATGGTTAAATAAACACTTACATGACCAAGAATACTATTCTATTAATTTACTTATACATTTATTCCCAGCCGAAGCATTTACTGATTGGCAGTATTAGCATTATCGAAACCTCTTTAGTATTGTACAGATCTATACTATACCAAGACTGTAGCTTAAATCGAAATGATTCAGATTGAAATAAATGTGTAAAGTGAAATAAAACAAACACACACACACACACACACACACATATGTACATATATATATATATATATATATATATATATATATATATATATATATATATATATATATATTTATTTATATTTATATGTGTGTGTGTGTGTGTAAATTAATAAATGCATATCATTAATATATACATGCATAATGTAATATATATAAAATATTAATGAATTGTTTAATATCCCTGATGATGTTGGTACTGTTAGCCAACGAAAATCTTAGAATTGTAAATTCAATTATAATTCTTGTATTTGTATTTTGACATATGTTCTTTATATATATATATATATATATATATATATATATATATATATATATATATATATATAATAAATTTAAAATATTTCAAAAACAAGAATACTTTTAATGAATATATTTATTCAAAGCTTTTCGCCGATAAAATAGTGTCAGTATCTTCAGGAAAATAATTATCTAATAAAATATTTTTACAAAATTAAATCATATTTACTACAAAGAATCATATGTTTATAAGTATTGCACTTTTTTTTAGGTACAATGTTATTTTCGAGTTTCTGTTTTCTTATTATATTATTATTTAATTTATCTATAGTTCTTCTTTTATATCAATTTTCTAAACCAATTTGATATATTATATTTTTCTCCTTTTTTTTGATCATTTAAGCTCATTGGTATTTTGTGCATTCTAAATAGTAAATTATAAAGCGCTGCCATTTTTTGGTTGTATGGATGATGTGAATAATTAGGTATTATTTGATTTGTCTGCGTTGGTTTTCTCTATATATTATATTCAAATGATTCTTTATTTCTAGTAATTGTAATATCTAAATAATTTAGTTTATTTTGTGATTCAAATTCATGATTAAATTTTATATTTTCGTGTATTGTATTTATACATTTTAATATGTTATCAATATTTAAACCATTATTATTTGATATGTATAATCCATCATCTACATATCTAAACCAGAGTCCATTTTGTTCATATATATAAAATTCCCTATAAAATTTCAAAGTATTTGGCTTTATTACTTAAAGATTAGATAAAATTAAATAATACTCATAATATAAAAAACTCGATTGAGCTTATTGAAAAATTAAAAGATAGTTAAATTGATAATAATACAAAATTAATATCATTTGATGTTACTAACATGTATAATAACATACCTATAATGAAAACACTTAAAATAATAAAAAATAATATAGATACATTTGAAAAAGATAACACATTAACACAAAAAATAATAAATACATTAAAAATCATATTAAATCAAAATTATTTTTTATATAATAATAAAATTTATAAACAAAAGGATGGATTAACAATGGGCTCTCCAACGATCAGCATATTATCGGAAATATTTTTACAAAATATAGACATCGAAATAGATAAGATTATTAAAACATATGATCAAAATGGACTCTGGTTTATATATGTAGATGATGGATTATACTTATCAAATAATAATGGTTTAAATATTGACAAAATATTAAAATGTATAAATAATATATACGAAAATATAAAATTTACTCATGAATTTGAATCACAAAATAAACTAAATTATTTAGATATTACAATTACTAGAAATAAAGAATCATTTGAATATAATATACATATAGCAAACCAACGCAGACAAATCAAATAATACATAATTATTCAAATCGTCCATTCAACCAAATAATGGCAGCGCTTTATAATTTAGCACATAGAATGCACAAAATACCAATGAACTTGAATGATCAAAAAAAAAAGAGAAAAATATAATATATCAAATTGGTTTAGAAAATGGATGTAAAAGAAAAACTATAGATAAATTAAAAAATAATATAATAAGAAAACAGAAACTCAAAAATAACTTTGTACCTAATTAGAAAGAAAATATTTGGACAACTTTTACATTCACTGGCAACGAAATAATAAAATTACAAGATTATTTAAAGAAACAAATTTACAAATTACATACAAAACTGATAATAAAATTAAAAATTTATCAAACAATAACAAAAATCAAAATAAATATGCACGAAAGAAATGGAGTATATAATATAAATTGTCAACCTTGTAATAAATTATATGTAGGACAAACAAAAAAAAAATTAAAGGAAAGATACAAAGAACATTTAAACGCTTATATCAAATCAAATTTAGCTACGCATTGTATTAATAATGGACACGAGTTTCCGGAAATAGAAAATATGAAATTTATAAAAGAATTAAATAAAGGATTAAAAATTAATATATTTGAAACATTGGAAATTTATAAGCATAAAGTTAAAGACAAATTAATTGATGAACAAATTCAAGTGAGATCAAGGCACCAAACTATTTATAAAGTCATTGATGTTATTAAAAAATTTACATAAAGTGCATTACTTATAAACATATGATTCTTTGTAGTACATTTGATTTAATTTTGTAAAAATATTTTATTAGATAATGATTTTCCTGAAGATGCTGACACTATTTTATCGGCGAAAAGCTTTGAATAAAATATTCATTAAAAGTATTCTTGTTTTTGAAATATTTTTAATTTATTAACTATATTACAAGAAAACATATCACCATATTTAATATATATTCTTGTATTTGTATTTTGACTTTTGTTCTTTATATATATATATATATATATATATATATATATATATATATATATATATATATATATATAAATATTTATATATATATATATATATATATATATATATATATATATATATACATATGTATATACTATATATTAGCCTATACATCAATATATATATATATATATATATATATATATATATATATATATATATATATAATATATATGATAACTTTATAGTATATAACTTTTTAATAAACTATATAAGTGTAACAAGGAAAAACGTTGAAGTTAAGAATTACAAAACATGTATATACCAATACCTTAATTGATTCCAAAACTTTTTGCTGAAATAAAACAGATACAACTAATCTATTAAAACGTGAACTAATATACCTCGTTTAAATACCTAGGTTTAAATATAGACAATTATTAACCAATATATAAGTAGCTACAATCCTTTACCATTTACTTAGTGTGATTATTTAATTGTATCAGTTGTGTTCATATTATATATATATATATATATATATATATATATATATATATATATATATATATATATATATATATATATATTTATATATATATACATATATATATATATATATATATATATATATATATATATATATATATATATATATATATATATATATATATATATATGTATATACTGAGAATGTTTTATTATAACAATAATTTAAACAGTTCAATTAAACATTTTATTGATTCTTCACATATTCATTACATAAAATATTAACCCAAACTAAAATAATTCCGAAATCAAGTGATAAAATATTATAGTTCTAAAATACCTTTTGATTATCAATATCCTTTAACAATTTTAAAGTCAAAATCAATATTCCTTTAACTAGAAATGTCACATTTCTGTACTGAACTATTTCCGGTGCCTTATCATTTACACCAGATAGTAAAGAATTTGTAAGCTATTGAAAAATCTATTTTATATTTTTTTACACATAGAATACACAGATCATCATAAGGAATACATACATAGAATGCATCCTAAAGAATATATAGAATACACAGATCATCATAAGGAATACATACATAGAATACACAGAACATAACAACTTCAACGAGTATATTCTTCTATATATATATACTCGCATTACTTAGTGCTAATTCATCGAAGAAAATATATAAACTGTACCTTAAACCAACAAAATTTATTACTGTATTATATTATCTACATAGTTGTAGTATATACCTATTATATTAACCACTTTACACTATGATTACACAAGGCATTTTACGTCCAGTAAGACTCAGCAAAGGATTTGTTCTGGGAATAGGGACAAAACATGGGACGGCTAGAGCAAGGACGGTTACAATCAACGGGAAGGGGGAAGCCCTGTATTGAGGGCTCTTGCACTAAACACCTTTAACTAAACTTAAAGGCATGATTCGCATACTAATTTACCCATCAAATGCACTTCGTCATATCATACACTTTACCCCTGCAAAGTGTCGAAATAGACAGTTATGCGTGATAATAGATTAGGTTACTAGCAATAGCAAAAAGTATTTGTGTATGTGTTTGGAAGCGTTGTTGGATCTAATATCTTCAACATAGGTAGCTGCGAAACTTCAACCATAAAAACTGTAAGAAAGGGAGAGTCGTCTTTGGTCGTCTAAACATGATTCGGAAGTACAGTTTGGTGGGAAAAGTATAAATAGTGAAACTTAGACGAAGGATAATATCCTCTATCGGTGTGAAAAGCCTAGAGTACAATCGAAAGGATTCGATGTTCGATAGGGACGCCCGACCCCCGGACACATCACGGGGGCAGTGATGTGCACAAATACTCCTAACAAAATGAGGTTTTAAAAGCTGTACAAATATTTATAGACAGACATGTGACAGTACGCCATAAGACAGAACGTTCCTCAACTCGATTGACAGAACGCATTTACAAAGTAACTCGGAACGGTTCCAAGCGTTTTCAAAATCACAACGATCCTTCTCATTAAGAAAAAAATATTAGGGGGGGGTAATATTGACCCTTTGGTATTGCCTACGGTAAAACAAAATATAACCAGGGAACATTTAAAAATCACTAAAACAAAAAAAAACACACATATAAGAATTACATGTGACAAGCACTTGATATTAAAATAAGACACATAACTAATAATATATGCGATTAATTCGCAAAGGGACTGGAATATGACTCTACTTGTAGCTGGATATTTGCAGGGATTAGCCAACCACCGTTCGATTAAATCACAGAATGACAATCTGTCAACATGTATCTGCACCGAGGTTCTACCGGACTACAAACCGACTTAATCCTTTAGGGATTTCTGTGCTATAAAACCATGCACTAGATCGAGATATCAGATGAAGAGAACTCGGCACTATGATGATTGTAACTCTATTCAAGCACAGATGAATGGTTTCTGATGAAACACTAAAGTTTTATGTCTCTTATGCTTTGTTAACATTATTTCTCTCTTGCTGCTTTCTAAAATATCCTAAAAATACTTAACTTTATAACAATAAAAACCCCAGAATCAAACACACAAAATAATCAAAACCATAATATTACCAAACATAAAATATAATAAAATAATAAGATATTGCTATTTGCAGTAAATAAAATATTAATTAAGTTCAACATCTAGCAGTAAAATATAATCCAATTTTAAATAGGTCCTTTCCTTTGAATTACAATAATTGATTGGATATTTTGAAAATCACACTCATGTGTATATAATTACTACTGACATTTTTTTATTGATTTTAAAAATTATTTTATCTTCATTGTTTATAGGACGTTTAGTTCGAAACCTATTGAAATAATGGACGAAGTTATATGACTTATTTTGATTTAATATTTTTTATAATAAATTTATGACGATAAACTCTCACTATTTTTAGTTTTTATATGATCCTAAAGTACAATTTAAAATAGCAAGCACTTATAAGTAATGCATGTTTATTATTTTTCTAGTAACACTGTATATAGAAATGCATACATTATTAATTATTACTAATAGCAAATTAAAAGTATATTTAAAATGTTTTTAATCCATAACAAGGTCATACATGTTTAGCGTCATAAGTGACCTATTACAACGTACCTTACCACACTAATACTAATAACAATGATATTAAAGTTTATTGTTATAAAAAAAGTTGCTTTCATTGTTACAAAAAAATGTTTCTTTAATAAAGCATATTATAATCTCTAATGAAATTCTATCACCATTAAAGTCTACAGATATCATATAACGAAATTTAAAATATCCACACTTTAACACATTATATATACTGACACCCAATAACTGCTGACGATAATTTAAAATCACATTGTCGGATACAATTGTATTATAGTACATAAATGAATAAAACCCGTTGCACACACACACACACACACACACACACACACACACATATATATATATATATATATATATATATATATATTAATAAATTAAAAATATTTCAAAAACAAGAATACTTTAATGAATATACTTATTCAAAGGTTTTCGCCGATAAAATAGTACCAGCATCTTCAGGAAAATAATTATCTAATAAAATATTTATTAGATTTTATTAGATAATTATTTTCCTGAAGATGCTGATACTATTTTATCGGCGAAAACCTTTGAATAAATATATTCATTAAAGTATTCTTGTTTTTGAAATATTTTAAATTTATTAACGATATTACAAGAAAACATATCACCATATTTAATATATATATATATATATATATTACGCTCTAAACCACACTGAATATAGGTTTTATATTATAGTTGACCTAATACATAAGATGTAGTCCAAGGTATATATAATATTATTTATATTATAAACTGTTATATATTATATAAAAACACCAAACTATAAAGGGATATTAGCGACACGTTTCACATTTGTTTCTACTATTTAAAACATTGCATTTACACTTTTATAGTTTTAAACACTGGTAGAGAGAAGGGGAGTTGAATCCGATCCGTTCACGTTTAATGTATTGTAGATAAATAAGCAGCAGTATTGAATCGCTGCAGGGAACTGACGGTTTGAAATTGGTCCTTAATCGAAATAGGTAATGAAGTATACTTCTTTGGTCTCCTGACAAATACATCTTCTTAGTAGTGTACTTAAGTATTGAAAGATTACTTAACAGGGAAAAGATAACGGGTATATGCCTCTCGATAGTACACTGCTGTAGTAGATTATCCCCGTCTCCGTCTCTCAATTTACCTTTCTCCATTTCTCTCCTGCAGGCATATCTTTTTCTCCGGGAACACTATGCGGCAAATCCCTTTTAGCGACCTGAACGCCAACACCTGGCCTATGCTTCTTCGCATGTCCAATCCTCTCGCACATCTCCACGTAGCGGGTGCACCCGAGGTAGTTGGCCGTGTGTGCTCCGCCGCAATTGCAACACATGGGATCGTCTTCAGGTAGTTTCTGGCATCTCTTCTTGTCGTGGGTCTTACCGCACTTCACGCACCTAGGCCGGTGGTAACAGTACACCGCGCAGTGCCCATACCTTTGGCAGGAGTAGCATTGCGTGAAGCCGACGGGCGGCTTGTAGTCATACACCCTCACACGGAGATGAAACAGCGATGACAACTTGAAGATTGCGTCAGGGTTTTCTCCTGCCTTCAGTTTCACAAGAAACCTACCCAACGGTATCTTTTCTTCTGAAATCAACGGATCGACCATGCTTACTCGGAAACCCATCGACTGAAGCTCTTTCCTAATCAAATTCGGGTCAAAGTCATGCGGAATACCACAGATCACTATTTGCATGTCCACATTCTGAGGAAGACAGTAGGTGTGGTATCCTACCTCCTTTTCTAAAAGGGTTCTTTGAATGGCTGTATAGTCCTCGATAGATTTGGGGTAGACGTTAAAAAAGTCGCCTGAATATTTGGCGTCAAGTTCGCCCGCAATGGCAGCTTTCAGAGTTTTCGATAATTCTATCCAGTCCTTTGAAGCAGAAATTGAGATTGGCGGTATTTCAGGCAATCTTTTTGACTGAACCACGCAGGCTTTCACAGCTTTATCACCGTTCGGGACAGTGTCAGGGTTACCTTCTCGACAGGAGAACGTTACAGCTTCAGGTTTTTCACATTTGATCTGCCCTAACAGCATACAGTCAGTGGATTGCCCCCCTGAAGGACCATCTATACATTCTTCCATTGGTAATTCATTCAACACCCGAATACTATCTTCTGCTGACATTTTTATATTTCGAACTTATACAAATTAAAATGTTAAAGTTAATGGAAATAACTAATTGTTTAAGACAACCGTTTCGCTTCCGATTCAATCAAAAAATCTTTGTAGTCAGATGTATTATAGAATTAGTCTTTAAATTTTGGTACACTATTAAGTCAGCCTAAAGGAAGTCACTGCTTACCTGTTTTCTATTAACGTAGGATTTATATTTTCTAAAGAAAAATACAGTTATCACACACGTACTGATAATAGGAACACAAATCTGATTGAAGAATAGTTTAGTAATAAATCACTAAATTTTTGCTTTTCTAAAAAGATAACACTAAGTGTCTATAAACACTAATACAAAAGTATTCGATATTAAAGAAAACACTAAACTGTGATGTGGACTACTACAACTGACCGACACAGACGTTCACTCCAACACGTGCGCACGCAACAATGGTTCATACAATACTGCACTGCAATTTTCGCAGATGTCGAGAGTAAACTCCGGTCAAGGTAAACTCTCAGAAACTCTGATTGTTTGAGCCTACAGTAATCTTGGTCGTAAAACCCGGACCTGATTTGCGAACGCATTCTCTTATCAAGCAATTATTCTTTACTGTATTAGGATTTTTTCAAGTATTCGTTTTTGGATATACATTACGTTGTTTCATATCTTTATATAGCTACAATAAATGTAGCAATTTATTTTTAACAACGATACATAATAATAAATAAATAAATAAATATATATATATATATATATATATATATATATATATATATATATATATTAAATATGCTGATATGTTTCTTGTAATATAGTTAATAAATTAAAAACATTTCAAAAACAAGAATAATTTTAATGCATATATTATTCAATAAAAGTGCATAAATATATATAAGGAAAATATATAAAAGTAATAATATATGCATTAAAAGTATTCTTGTTTTTGAAATGCTTTTAATTTATTATATATATATATATATATATATATATATATATATATATATAAATATAAATATCGCAATATGTTTTCTTGTGTATTAATAAAGAACAAAAGTCAAAATACAAATACAAGAATTATATTTGAATTTTCAAATATATATATATGTTTATATATATATATATATATATATATATATATATTATTCATCATTGTTTAATATATATATATATATATATATTTATATATATATATATATATATATATAAACAATCTATTATATCTGTACTAGTAATTTATAGTTTTAAGAAATAGTTTTTAAAGGGGAAAAGTATTAGTTTCTTTATACAAAAAAATATATATTGCTTGAGAAAAATACAAACTCATTTTTCAAGAATTTCCTCAACAAATGTTCCACTGTGATATTGTTACTATATAAACTTGGAGAAAGGATACAAGCAGGGCTGTGCTATGTTCTGGTAGTGTAGAGGAACAACTTGTAAAAGATAGGAACTGGGTCCACAACAGATGAGGTGGATAAGCAACAGATAAGCATTTCTCGAGCTCAAAGACAGCGATAAGTTTTATTGGGCATTTAAAGAATATTAGTATAACGGAACAAAGTAGAGACAAACAGAAAGAAGACATACAAAAATTTAAAACAGTCAACTCTAAATCTCACCGAGCGCTAGTTTGTTAAACCAAACACACTACTTTGTTTAAACAACCAGACTGGTTTCGTTTACGATGTCGCCTTCGTCAGGGCTTTGCTGCTACTGAACCACCTCAGTGTTTCAATAAACTAATATGTAAGGAGATCTAAAGTTATGATTTATTCCCAATAGCAAAACCCTAATTACTTTTATAACTAGGAGACGTATTACTTAGAGATCCACTTTAGGGGTTCTTCGTACAAACTGATCATATTACTCTCGCTTTGCCAATACGGTAAAAAATGTTTTCAATCGCCATTACTGGAGAAAGGGCGTGTCCGTTAAGTATGATGTCACACAGTACACGTTAAACAATGAAGTATGCCATTCGCCTGTCGCATCATTGGGAATATCCTGGAGTAAACTGGGGCAACGAACCGCTCTCCCTGAGTATTAAGTTAAGATTCCAGTGACGGAGCTGGTCACAGGGCACACGAGTCTAGGGGGATGCACACTTAGGGTGTATTTTGGTACAGGTAGGAGCAGTAGGTAAGGAATCTGCACTTAAATCCTAAAGAATCTTAACATATCAAATCCAACAAATACATATACCACATATGTATAAATAACATAATATATTGTATATTAGTTTGTAATTATTCTAATGCTATAAACTTTATTATATGTATATATTTCTATATAAACCAGTATATATATAAATATATATATATATAAAACATATGTTTTAGGCCTATAGCTTACTTTATTATAATTTTTATTCCTGATGATGTTGGTACTGTTTGCCAACGAAAAGCTTTTGATATAAATTAATAAATATTCTTGTATTTGAATAAATAATCTATGTTGTTTTAAAATATACATACATATATATATATATATATATATATATATATATATATATATATATATATATATCGCAATATGTATTATTGTGTATTAATAAAGAACTAAAACTATATGAAGCAACTGTGGCGTAATGTCTATTTCTAAATAAATAAAACCTCTAAACCACAAATAACATTTTATTTAAACCTTATGTACATTTCGATTGCCCAGCAATCATCTTCAGAGGTATTTAAAAAATACGGAGTTGTATTTTTTAAATACCTCTGAAGATGGTTGCTGGGCAATCGAAATGTACATAAGGTTTAAATAAAATGTTATTTGTGGTTTAGAGGTTTTATTTATTTAAAAATAAATAAAGAACTAAGTCAAAATACAAATACAAGAATTATAATTGAATTTACAATTCAATTATATTGGAAATTCAATTATATTTCTTGTATTTGATTTTTGACTTAGTTCTTTATATATATATATATATATATATATATATATATATATATATATATATATTCATATATATGTATTAAAAGAATTCATGTTTTTTAAATATTTTAAATTTATTAACTGTTATACAATATATATATATACAAATATTTATATATATGTATATTATATTACATATTTAAAATGAATAATTTATACTAATAATTTGTATACGTAATGTATTTATTACTATGTATTTATTTTATATTTGCTCTGTATATTCGTATATTTATATATACATTAATAAATATCTGTAAAAATCTATAATAAATAATTTTAAATATTATGAATTTAAAGTCTTTAAACTTTCTTCTTTACTTTTACTTTCTTCTTTGTATATTATAGTTATATTATTATATATATATATATATTTTTTTTGTTGATATTTTACGTTGTCTATTGTTTTTTCCTTGCACTGACTTTATGAAGTTAATATATTACTATTGTAAGTAATGGTGGATAAAATTACTTACAATAGTAAAATATTAACTTCATATTATATATATATATATATATATATATATATATATATAATTGATAAATTAAAAATATTTCAAAAACAAGAATACCTTTAAGGAATATATTTATTCAAAGCTTTTCGCCGATAAAATAGTACTAGCATCTTCAGGAAAATAATTATATAATAAAATATTTTTACAAAATTGCAATTTTTACAAGATCCTGCTACAATTTTACCGGCGAAAAGCTTTGAATAAATATATTCATTGAAAGTATTCTTGTTTTTAAAATATTTTTAATTTATTACCTATATTACAAGAAAACATATCCGCAAAAATAAAATATATATATATATTTATATATATATATATATATATATATATATATATATATATATATATATATATTTATATAAAGAACAAAAGTCAAAATACAAATACAAAAATTATATTTGAATTTACAATTCAAAGCTTTTCGTTGGCTAACAGTACCAACATCATCAGGAATATTAAACAATTAAAATTAACATATGTGCAAATTAGATCAAATAAATAGTTATGCCAAATCAATTACATGTTGTTAAAATTTTTTTTTATTTTTTTATTTTGCTGCCCTAACATTACAAACACTTTATATAGGACAAACTAAGAAAAAACTTAAAGATAGATATAAAGAACATTTTAATGCATATAAAAAGCCAGAAATTTATAAATCAAATTTTGCTAGTCATTGTATTAATAATAATCACTTATTTCCTAATATAGATAATATGATACTTATAAAAGAAATTAACAAAGGCCTGAGAATGAATATTTATGAAGCTTTAGAAATACATAAATATAATACTAATAATGAGTTGATAAATGAACAAATACAAGTAAAATCTAAATTCGATAATATATTCAGTGTTTGTAATGTTAGGGCAGCAAAATAAAAAAATAAAAAAAAAATTTTAACAACATGTAATTGATTTGGCATAACTATTTATTTGATCTAATTTGCACATATGTTAATTTTAATTGTTTAATATTCCTGATGATGTTGGTACTGTTAGCCAACGAAAAGCTTTGAATTGTAAATTCAAATATAATTCTTGTATTTGTATTTTGACTTTTGTTCTTTATTAATACACAAGAAAACATATTGCGATATTTATATATTTATATATATATTTATATATGTATTAAAAGTATTCTTGTTTTTGAAATATTTTTAAGATAATAATTAATATACATATTATATATAAATATATATATATATATATATATATATATATATATATATATATATATATATATATATATATATATATATAATATATATATATATATATTTATATATGTATTAAAAGTATTCTTGTTTTTGAAATATTTTTAAGTTAATAATTAATATATATATATATATATATATATATATATATATATATATATATATATATATATATATATGTGTGTATGTTGAATAGTTACTATTTGGAGTACATCCGTTCATTCTGCAGTCCATAAATTCGCAGTTCTGACGTTTCGCTAGAATCTCATCCAGCATTAACGAGGTGAACCCAACAATAGTAGAAAGCGAGACCTCGTCAATGCTGGATGAGTTTCTAGCGAAACGTCGGAACTGCGAA